>QRDG01000150.1:3830168-3851712 GCA_012064385.1 Puccinellia tenuiflora | reverse complement strand
TGAAGATGATGGAGCTCAATGTTATTTATTTATGCTGCTTGAACTCTGAATAATAGTGTAAACTTTTATTTGTTTAAAGCTTGCTTCGGCTATGCGAAGTTGTACTAAAGTACTTTATTTCTGGATCATTTGTACTTGCGATGTAATAACGTTTAACATTTATGCATGATATTACATCCTGTTTGTGAATGCTAGCCATACTCGATCAAGGGCGTAGCATATTCACGTTGTATTCTTGCTTTTCAAAGTGAGGGTGCTACATTTTACTAAGAGGGTTAACGGGGAGCTTTTTGTTGCCAACTATATGTTGATGATATTATCTTTGGCTCGTCTAACAAAGCTTTTAATGATGAATTTTCAAAGCTTATGACCGATAGGTTTGAGATGTCCATGATGGGCGAGTTGATTGGATTTGAGATCAAGCAATTGAGAGGAGGGACTTTTATTTGCCAAGCTAAGTATATTCAAGACATGCTCAAGAGATTCAATATGGGAGATGCTAAGGATAAGAAGACTCCAATGGATACTTAATGCATCTACAACTTAACCCTAAGGGTATATATGTGGATCAAAAGCTATACCGCTCCATGATTGGTTCATTGCTTAATCTTTGTGCATCTAGACCCGATATTGTGTTGAGTGTAGGTGTGTGTGCAAGGTATTAATCCGATCCTAAGGAAAGCCACATGTTGGCGGTCAAGAGAATCCTTCGGTATTTGGTTCACACCCCAAGGTTTGGTTTGTGGTACCCAAAGGATTCTTCTTTCACTCTTGTGGGGACGGACTCGGATTGGGCCGGTGATCAAGATGATAGGAAATCAACTTCCGGGGCATGCCAATTTCTTGGTAGGTCCTTGTTGAGTTGGTCTTCTAAGAAGCAAAATTGTATATCTCTCTCCACCGCTGAAGCCGAGTATGTGGCGGACGCTAGTGGATGCACTCAATTGTTATGGATGAGTAAAACTTTAAAGGAATACGGTGTCAATTGTGACAAAGTGCCTCTTTTGTGTGACAATGAAAGTGCTATCAAGATTACTTACAACCCGGTGCAACATTCAAGAATGAAACGTCTTGAGATTCGTCATCACTTCATTAGAGATCATGTTGCCAGTGGAGATATTGAGCTAACCTATGTGCCAACCAAAGACCAACTTGCCAATATTTTCACGAAGCCACTTGATGAAGCAAGATTCACTTATTTGAGGAATGAGCTAAATATCGTGGATTCAAGGAGCTTGACTTGACCATCTTGCATACACACCTATAGGTTGATGTAACACCCCAAAAATTTGTCCCTAATTTTAGTGGTGTTTTCTCACACCTGAAAAACTTTTTCTAATTTCCAAATGTTTTCTTCAAACCTGTTGGTCTTTGATTTGACTTTGGTTTCCCTGATCTTAGAAAATTTCCCAATAATCCTCGATCTTTGTCAACCTCCACCATATTTCCATGCCATTGTTTTTGTCTGTCAAACATTGGTTCATTTGGAGATTCCAGAACCCCTCCCATCTATCCTACCAAAGCCACCACCACAATTGTAGCTTGAAATAAATTCCACCAAGCCACCACATGGTTCCCTCATGCATATAAATCACGCCATGAAAAATATTTCATAGTCCCATGCAATATTTCCAAGTTGAACCATATTCTCTATTATGTCATTTTCAATCCAGAAATTATCCAGACACCTTCCCTCATCCAAAATTCTAAATTTCGGGGAGATGCATAAATCCACCTCCTGAACATTTCACTCCATTGGCCCAACCTCATTTGAGCAATATTTGAGATACTTCATTTGTAATGCCGTTTTCATGCCTATTTGCAATTTCCAAAGCAACCCCTAGCTACAAAAATCATTTGACATTGGTACTTTGCCAAATTAACAACCTCCCATATATAACCCCGTATCCACAATATCATATCAAGATCATTTGAGTAAGTGCACTTGGCATACAATGCCATTAGGGCATTTTTGGACACCAAATTATCTAACCAACTTTCAAGTGCCCAATTGAGCTCAAACTCCACAGAGACACAATCTACATCCATTCTAACCTGCTGTGAATATTGGGGATTTTTTTAGATGTGCAAGGCCTGATCAATTCATCGAGCACCTGGTGTGCCCTAGGTCATTGTACTCAAACTGGCTTTTCATGTGGCCAGTCGTGAGAGGATTTATCTACTACCATAGCAAGGTGATGGAGCAAGAGAGCATGTTCGGATTAGTAGTCCAGCCAGATGCCTGTGGAATGGAGTCGCTCCAAACCATTGTCGTATCTATGTCTCCGCTGCCAGTTAAACTCTGTCCCGTGCCACGCTTGGTTGTGATAATTTGTCATGCCTTGATGGCCATGTAAACCATTTGTAAGGCCCCTCGGCCTTATTGTGTAATGATTTCCACTATGTTGCAATGTCGTAATGTGCATCCAGATATCCTGGGCTGGCGCACGGGGCGACCGCCTCTCTGGAGACATGTGTCAGAGGGGGGTGTGCCACAAAGCATGGTATCAGAGCACCAGGCTGGCTGTAGACTACCCTAGCATGGAAAGTTCACCCTTACTTTTGCCCAAGAATGACCCGATAGATTTAACCCATCTCCGCCCAACCGGCATGGCTCATGTCAGTCAATAGTATGCTGCAGCAGGAACTTGCCCCAGCTCGCTAGTTTCTTCCTTGAGAAGAAATCTACACTTCCTAGTAGTACGAAACCCAAGTCCTAGCTACCTATAAAATTCCCACCCTCGCTTGCTATACCTTGCAACCAAACTCTCTTGAAGCAGATCCCGCTTAGGAATCTGGCGCTCTCCTCTCTCCCAAGAACATTAGCTTGAGTTTGTAGATGGCACCTACCCTTGTTTTCTAGACCCACCGCTGAGTTTAGTCCCGGTTTTCCACCTCTGCTGTGGGAAGCGGCTCGCGATATTATTGGTTGTGTTTCTCGCCCAGTGTACCATGTATATATCGGTCTAACCTCTCCTCCTGCATGAGCGAGTATCATGCCGGATGTTTATGTCGCCACAAGTGCCTTAGGAACGTGATGTCGTATGTGAGTCAAATCACTTCGTGGAATTCCCTGAGATGGCACTCCAAGTTGCAGCTTGGAAATGTCTCGCTCGTCTGCAGTACTTTGAAGCCACGATGGAACCCTCCTGCGTCTCGCCTTTTCCCGCCAAGATCCCTTGCAAGCCCCAGCCATCCCATGGTAAGCATCGAAGTGATGCTCAACTCAACCTTGTCACATCTCGTAGCCTACACCACCGCCTTGGAGATCATCCTTGTCTACCACTTGGAGGAATGCCATTCCAATAGGCAAGCCCCTGGCCGAGTCCCGCAGCCAACAGACAACAACCCAGCTCCGCAAGGACCAGTAACAATTAAACTCCAGAGGCCACCCCCATCAATGGAAGCTCTGAAGTTTGGACTCGATATCTTTCATCCAGGACCAGCCGCAACCCACGACCTCCAACCCCTTCGCAGCTTTGGCATTGTGCCAGAAGGCATCCCTGAGACTCTAGCCGTGGTGGCGAGGAGCCCAGTGGATACCAGCTTTGCTTAGGACCAAACATGCAAGCTCCTGAAGGCAGCAAAGTGAATGAAGCCCAGACCAAGTCCCCACCAAGTGAGGAGTCCTAAGTTTGTAGGTGAGAGTTTGTGAGGTTGTTTGTTCTTATGTGTTTGCTTGTATCGCATGTTAGCTTGGCAACTGTTATGGGACTTGTTATTTCAACTCCGTGTAAAAAAACATGATGTTATTTGTTCGCTAGTTAACTACCTTTGGTTGACGTGTGACAAAACACCATGCCCTTTCTTCCTTTTAAAAGTTTTGAACAAATGGCAGAACAATTAAAACATGACGTGTATGTGAACCAAGACACATAGCCCACCTGTAAAATTAACACAACATTTGAATGGGATATTATTTTCTAGTAGGAAAAATATTTTGGTGTGTTGCATGACTTTAACCCTTAAGTGGATGTATTTGAGGAGACACTGTACCCACGGTGCCCCGCTCACTTGATGATTCATGTGTAGATCTTGTTGATCTTGCTATACATGTGTTGGTTGAACAACAAAACTTAGGTTTAATTATTTTTATATAACCATAGTGGAAGATCCTATGTTGAATGATTGCGTGAGCCCTGCCATGCCATCCCTAGAATGCATTAAGTGCGATAAAATATCGAGCTTTGAAAATACCTGGTTTTATGAAAAATCCAGTTGAGTGTTGATCTTTCTATGTGATTCCAACTCTAGTAGTTGTAGAAAAGTTTTCGCAAAAGGTTTTTAAATATAGGGGTATATTAAACCATACAAGAAATATCTTGTATAACTCCGGGAATATCTATAAGTCCCCGAATCTCGGGACGAGATTCTTTTAAGGGGGAAGGTATGAGCTCAAACTCCACAGACATACAATCTACATCCATTCTAACCTGCTGTGAATTTTGGACATTTTTTTGACATGTGCAAGGCCTTGGTCAATTCATCGAGCACCTGGTGTGCCCTAGCTTTTCGGCAAATTTTGTCAACAAAGGTTGTCTCCTTTGCGTGTTCTCTGTTTTGTTGTGTTGCCCTCGTCAACGGGAACGCGACGATGACGCTCGCGTCGCGCTCTAGACGTCTCGAACGCATGCTTTGGCTTGACCTAAACCTGCCTGCCTAAACCGTGCATAACCCGCTGCACAGTAACTTTCCTGTGGAGTACTGCTCGTCCAGCTCGGCCTCCCTATCCAGCTCCCATTCTTATCCCCTCCTTTTATTATTTCTTGGAGCAAGCATCGATGTGTCGTTGCCCCTCTCCTTGTCCCCTGCCTATATAAGAGAGCAGCTCGAGCTCCCCCACCCGTGCCCACACACTCCCCTCAGCCTCCTCCACTCCCTAACCCTCCTCGCGGACACGCACGAACATGACACTCCCGTCCCCGCCGTCGCCGCGTGCTCTCGGGCACCCGACCCCGTCGGCGTCGACGCCCGTCGCTCGTTCGGACATACGTCCCATGCGTGCTCGCAAAGTTGAGGACGTGGACGTCGACGGCGCCCCGCCCGCACCTTTCTCAGATGCAGTGGAGACGGCAACCTCGCCGCGGCCTCCAGCCCGTCCCATCGCCAACTCCTTGGCCACCCGAGGGACACGCCATGGCCGACACCTGCGTCGACCATGGCTGTTAGCGTCCACTCAGATTTAGCTCAGCACTCAGCCTAGTTTTAGACGTTTATTCGCACACGGCCTAACTACAACTGAGAGCCCATACCATCCCAAAAGTACGGACTGAAGGGAGGAGAGAATCTCTCCCATATAAGCTGGGTGTGGCCTCCTCCACTAGACGAGGTGGGACTAAACTGAGCAGCTTTCCACCGGCCTACAGAGGGGTCCTCACATCCCATCCCCCTAGGAAGCCCCCCAGGCGGGCATGGCGATGCTGGCTTTTGGGATGGAATGGGATCTCACTTTTAGTTGGGTTGTGTGCGCATAAACGTCTGAAATTAGGCTGAGTGTTGGGCTAAATCTGAGTGGACGCTAACATTTGGTATCAGAGCCAGCATCGCCATGCCCGCCTGGGGGGCTTCCTAGGGGGATGGGATGTGAGGACCCCTCTGTAGGCCAGTGAAAAGCTACTCATTTTAGTCCCACCTCGCCTAGTGGAGAAGGCCACACCCAGCTTATAAGGGAGAGATTCCCTCCTCCCTTCAGTCCGGGCTTTTGGGATGGAATGGGCTCTCAATTGTAGTTGGTTTGTGTGCATATAAACGTCTGGCTGAGTGCTGGGCTAAATCTGAGTGGACGCTAACAACGGTGGCGACCTCCGCCGCCCCCTGGCCCTAGCCCTCCCCGACCGTCGCGATGATGCACGGCACGGCCGCCCGCGTCGTTGTCGAGCGGAGCCAAGGAGCGTACCGACGACCCCGCATCGACTTCCAGCGATGGCCGTGCTGGCCGAGCCGGGCCAGCTCGACGGCGACGCAGCCGCACCTCTCCTTCCTCGGCCCGAAGCCATCCCTAGGCGTAGGGAGCAGCGCGCCCGCCCACTCCGTCGGCCGGCGGCCCGGCCGTCCCGGCGGTCGTCGACGGCGTCGGCCTCTCCCCGAGCAGCTGCCCGTGTGTACGTGAGCTAGAAGAAGCTCCCAAACATTCAGATTGGGCTAGCTGAAAGCATACTCTTTTTTTTCCTCAGGTTTACGTTTCCTTGCAGAGAAAGCGTATTATTCGGGAGTACGCGACCAGTCCAGCCCAGCTCTGAATCAGCCCGTTCTGTTTTTTTTTGAGTGAGCAGCAGGTAGCAATCCGTCGCCCAGCTATAACTTTTGATCCGCAGCTCCGTTTGAGCTTTCAAATTTATAAATTCATAGTTCGAAAAACTCTATCCAGTAGTACAGGTTTTATATTTTTTTTGTAAAATGTGTGTATGCTCAGCACCCTTATACACATGTATAGGTGTATCCCGCGGTACCGGCAAACCGAAACCCTAACCCGTGACGTGTCCACGATCCTCCAAGCCAAATGGTGTCGATCTTCGAAGGCAAGATAACCACTTGCTATGAACACTCAAGTGCAGTTGTTGTTTGCATATTACCATGTCATATGTGTATTTGATTGTTTATCACCTGTGAACTGTGCGTCATGAGATATCGTGACTTTGTTTTATACCTGTAATACGATAAACCCATGTCCCGTGGGTTGAGTTCCGGTACCCCGACTAAATACACGTTGGGCCCTGCCTAAGTGGATTGAACCGGCTACTTTTCTGTAGAGTTGTGGCGTGTGTTGGACGGTACCATGCACCACTCCCCATTCCGGCGACAATGGACTGGGGAACCGCCGCAGTCAATGGAATGGAGGAACGGGATCGCGTGGACACCTCCACTAACTTATACAGTTGATCTTGTGACGCTGGTCGGAGGTATCTCCGCCACAGTCGCCCGGTTGACGCTAACCACCTGTGCCAACATTTTTATTTATTTTCTTTTGCTTGATTAGTGGTGGCCCTATAGTCACCCGGTCAATTCAAACTAACCATTGATTGAACTCTTGTTTATTTATTTTTGCTTGGTCAGTGGTGGCCCTATAGTCACCCGGTCGATGCAAACTATCCATTGCTTGAACTATTGTGTGCAGTTTGCTTCTGTTTCATGTTAATATGATATTATGGTATTGCATTGGACTAATCCTTTATTGTGTTGGACTAATCCTCTGTTGTTGGAATTGTTGTTGAAAGTAACTGGATTAAACGAAAAACCCTCCAAACATCGATATGGTCAGTCCATAGTGCCACTAATCTGAACCTTGAACGCACTACCACTGTCGCCCAAATGGGAGAGCCATAGCCTATGTAACCTATCAAGCCTCCTTTGATGCTATCCACTTGGCAAGTCTAGTCGGATACTGCATAGTGGTGGTCGGGGCTAGTCTTGCGAAGGTTCCGGAGCTAGGCGTCGCTCATGAGTTGGGGACGTGCCGGATTCACTTCATCATAAGACATAGAGTTATGTCAGTAGCTATACAGGGAGTGTCTTGGTAGCGTAAAGGTCATGTAAGTGTATCAGGCCGTCTTGGGGAAGATTTCCTAAAGTACCGGCTATATGGTGCATTTAGATGGGTGGTAACTGCAACCTCTCGAGAGTGTGTCAACTAGCCGCTAGCCTTGTTCCTGGGTTATGGAATAGTTCAGTGTCTGTCACACTATATGTCCCTTGTCGAGTCCGAAGGTTAAACTTAAGTTGTTTGAAAGAAAGTTGAACAACCTGATTTCACTAAATGAACAATAAGTTGATGTAGGGAATGTTACTTGAGTTGTGGATGGTTAACCGTGTTTAGGGATGATGGCTTGATCGTTGGGAGCCTAGAGTTAGGCCTGAGCCAACATCAACCGTGCATACCCAAAGTGGAAAGATGAGGCAAGTGGGCATAGAAGTTGACAAATGTTGTAAGGCCGTTGGGCCTAGTTGTGATGACAGGCGTTGTGATAATACTTGGTACCAACTGGTACACTTGTTCACTCATCATAGGTAAGTTCTTTTTAAGTGATCTCTGATATACGATCCAACCCCACCTGGCTTGGACTCTGTACTGGTGGTACCCCCATTGTTTGCTTATGCCATGTTTTATTGTGATGCCATGTTGTCACCCAGTTGGATTGTTGTAAGTAGAAACTTGCCTTGTTTAGACTATTACTGTTGCTAGCTACTTGTTGCATGATTGCTTGACTGTTCATGTCTTATGGTTGTTTTCTTGTGAGTACGTCATTGTACTCAAACTGTCTTTTCATGTGGCCAGACGTTGAGAGGATTCATCTACTACCATAGCAAGGAGATGGACCAAGAGAGTGTTAGGATTAGTAGTTCAGCCAGATGCCTGTGGAATGGAGTTGCTCCAAGCCATTGTCGTATCTATGTCTTCCGCTGCCAGTTAAACTCTATCTCGTGCCATGCTTGGCCGTGATAATTTTCATGCCTTGATGGCCATGTAAACCATTTGTAGCCCTTCGGGCCTGATTGTGTAATGATTTCCGCTATGTTGCAATGTCGTAACGTGCATCCAGATATCCTGGATCTTTTTTATTGCTTTTCTCCTTTGTGGAGATGTTTAAAATGATTTCATCTTTTTGCAATCTTTTGATCCTCAAATATAGTTTGATTTCCTCTATTTTATTCGTTCAAAGGGTTTGTCATCATCTTTATGGAGGAACTCACTATTATTGGCTCTCTAAATTTTCTTCCCCATTTCGACAATCGATGCCAATGGGGGAGAAGTTTAGAGGGTTTAAGGGAATTTGGATTTTATGCTTTGTTGCATTTGCCTTTAATGCGCTTTGCATTCTTGCTTGTTTGTCATGCAAGGATGCTCTATTCGTTATATAAACCCTCTTAAAAAAGGATTGTCATCAATTACCAAAATGGGGGAGATTGAAAGTGCATCGTTGCTCCCATGCATGGTTTTGGTAATTAATGACAATCTCTATGGACTAATGTTTGTATTGAGCTATATTTATAGGTGTGTCCATTTGAGTTGCTTGATCTTCATTTGTTGGAGTCAAAGCTAAGGGAAGAAAAGTTTGTGTTGATCAAGGCTTTGTGCGGGTTGATCATCACTCAAGGCCAAGTGAAGATATGCCGAAGAGAGCGTCTCCCATCTTGGTGTATGGGGGAGCATCAAGTGAATATTCACCAAGCGAAGCGCAATCAAGAAGATGGTTCGTCTTGTGGAGATGAAGATCGTCTCCATCGACCTCAAGTGTTTTTAAGCGCAAGGCAAAGGTATGATCTTGATAGGGCTTTTATTTTACCGGTCTCATGATGTTAGTTGAGAGACCGGGTTATAGGATAGATAGCCGTACTATCAAGAGGGGCTCTTGACCGAGTTACTTGATCGTATCATTCGTGGAGAGCTCAACCCTTTGCATCCTTGAAATCATCTTCATTGGTTCTTATTTGCCTCTTATCGTGGTGTGATCTTGGTGCTTGTCGTGCTCGTCATGACAAGGCTAAGTTCATCGAAAACGCTTCTATTGCGTTTTCGGTATTGGAGATTTTGCCGGTTCATCCATGCGGAAGATTTATCTCTTCCATTTCTTTGCAAAATCCCCATTGCTTGTTTTCCATTTACAAAGTTTGCATTTTTCGTTCTCTTTCTAACAAAATTGGTTTCATGTCATTTGCAATTCATTTGCAAAAGATACGGCATTTCCGGTTTTTAAAAAGGAGGTTTTCCCGGCGTGTCCTTTTTAGAGAGGTCAAACTCTCTCTCCTTGTGACCTCCTCCTCACATGATGGACAATGATGTTTCTCTGCATGATCTTGTAGATCTTTTCGTTGCGAGTCCAACGAGCCAAGAGCATCGAAAACGGAGTCCGGATGCAAAAGATATGCCCGTTTTCGTTATGCTCATTCTGCAGTTTTTCTGAGGGGCGGAAATTCCGGCCCGGGGTCCGGAAATTCCGGCCCCCGGAAGTTCCGGCCTGTACCCCGGAATATCCGGCCCTATTTTTCCATCTGAGGTTTTTGGCTAAGTCTTTTTCGCGTTTCTCTCTGGAGGGGTTCCGGAAATTTGCTCCGGAAGTTTCCTCGGAAATTTCCGGGGGTCCGGAAATTCCGGTCTTTGGTCCGGAATATCCGGCCCAAGGAAATTTTGGCTAAGTCTTTTGTGCTTTTCTCTCGGGTGGGGGTCCGGAACTTTGCACCGGAGGTTTGCTCCGGAAATTTCCGGGGCACCGGAAGTTCCGGTGTAAGCCCCGGAATATCCGGCCCCACGTTTTTCTAACGGCTAGTTTTTGGGGGAGGCTATAAATAGCCCCCTTCTTCCCCAAGAGCTGTGGGCTCACTTTTGCTCAGCTCTCTTTCTCTCTCCTCCATTTTTGCAAACTTGTGAGCTTGATTCCTCTCAATCCCTCCAATGATTCTTGCCCAAACTTAGGGATTCAAGAGAGGAGATCTAGATCTACCATTCCACCAATCAAATTCTCCTCTAAGTGAGGGGAACCTAGTGGATCTAGATTTGGGGTTGCTTTGTGTTCATCCCCTTTGTTCTTCCTCTCTTGTTCTCCCCAAAACATTTGTTTCTTGGTTGGAATTTGAGAGTGAAGGACTTGACCACTTTGTGTGTTCTTGCCTCTTGCATTTGTTGCATCGGGTTGCTCTCCCTACGGTGATACGAGAAGATCGACGTTGAGAAGCTTGTTACTCTTGGGTGCATTGTGTTCCCAAGAGCTTGTTGCCTCTTGGGTGCATCGTGTACCCTAGACGGTTTGGAGGTGCCGCGAAGACTTCGGTTGTGAAGCTTCGGCACGAAATTTGGGAGCCCCCAATTGAGTTGTGGGTGTGCCCCAAGAGAAGTTGTAAAAGGGCTCCGGAATCCGCCTCGAAGGATTCCGATAGTGGAAGGTGAACCAATCCCTTGGGTGAGGTTCATCGGAGAATAGGGTGAGGCCTTTGTGGCATCTTGAGTAGGCCTCTTGTGGCGAGCTCACACCCCTCCAACGAGGCGTACTCCCTTAACAAGGAGGAACTCGGAATAGCCTTCGTGCTTAAGTTATTTATCTTGCTATCACCTTGTTGCTTGCCTTGCTTAGCATAAGTTGTTGGTGCACATAGGTAAACCTAGTAATTTAGGTTGTTGGCTTGTTAATTTAAACACATAGTTTTATTCCGCAATTATCAAGCCCTTAAATAGAAAAAGTGTTAATCGCCTATTCACCCCCCCTCTAGGCGACATCCGGACATCGTTTGTTCTTTCAATTGGTATCAGAGCCTCGTCTCTCTTGTTTGGCTTTACCGCCTAGAGAGTAAAGATGTCGTCTAGGGATTTAGTGCACAATTCCTTGTTTAGATTTAATGGCACAAATTTTAATGTTTGGAAAACTCATATGCTTAGTCAGTTACGGGTCTTGGACCCCGATATTGAGCGGGATCTTAGATATAGGTTTTTTCCTCCTCCAAAGGATAATGAAAGTACAACTTTAGAGGATGAGAAAAACTTATATCTGGATGCTCTAGCTTCTAATGAGTTTTGCAAATTTGTGAGTGTTGTAGTTTTCGAGTCAATCATGCCTCTCCGGGATACTCATGAATTATGGACCAAGCTTCAAGAAAAATACGGAGTGTCCAACTCTATTGAGGATGGTTGCTCTTCCTCCACCTCCGGCCGTGACGAGCTCTCGTCTTCATCTACTTCACCAAAATGTGGTAAGCCGCAAACTAATGTGATGGTGAGTAGTGGTGGTTTTTGCAATTTGGATAGTGAGCTCATTGTTGATGATCATCTATCTCTATCTTGTTGCAATGATTCCTCTTTGGACCTCAACACACATAGCACTATAAATGATTTACATGCTAGTGTTGATAGTCCTCGCATATCATCTAAAAATTTCTTGGATAAATCTCTTTATGATATGCTTGCTTTATCTTGTTCCAATGATAATATGCTTGTGTTCCCTCTAACTCTTGCATGAATATTAATGTAGAGGAAAACCAACTAATTGCGGAACAAGATGTGAACTTAAGTAGTTCTAAAATTAATTATTCTTCTTCATCCATCACTCATTGCCTTATGGCTAAATCTTCTTCTAGCAATGATAATAATAATGATGATAATGATGATAATAATGATGAAGGAGATAATGTAGAAAAGGTTAATGCTTTGCTTCAAAATAAAGGTCTAATGATTCTTAAAGCCCTTCCTAGCAATAAAAGTGCCCAAGCTAACCTCTTTGAAATCATGAGCACCCTAATTGAGCCTGGGGAAACTATTGAGGCCTTGGAAGCAAGCCTTGAAGAAAAGGGTAAGATCGAAAGAGATGATGCTATGGAGAAAGGCTCATGAGGCCATCACGACAAAGGTAACATCTAGTGAGCCTCATGTGGAGAATAGCACAACTTCAACTAAAAATGCTAAAATGCCATGTGCTAGTCCTAGTAGTTAATCCACTAAAAATGTTGGTACATCTTGTGATGAATTACTTGCCTTGTTGCTCTAACATTGATGCATCTACCTCCTCTAGTACTTGTGTTGTCACTAACCATGTAGAGAAAAGAGGAGAGCTCAAGGCCCAAGCCACTTCTTTGAAGAAAGGCTTGGAAAAGCATCATGAGGGGAAGAGGGCACTTGACAACATGTTGAGTGTGCAACAATCCCCAAATGACAAGAGTGGACTTGGATTCAACTCCAACATCAAGAACAAGTCCAAGGTTGAGAAGAAGAAGGGCCAAGTTCAAATCAAGAATCCGGCCAAGATCACTTGCTTCAAGTGCAAGTTAGAAGGGCACCATGTTCGTGATTGCCCAATGAAGAAGAAGAAGAAGCCACTTAGTGAGAAGCAACTAGGGAAGCGCCTTCGTGTTCAATCTCGTGCTCAACCACGAGTTAAACAAAGGCCACCTCCCAAGAATACTCAAGTTATTGCTCCTCAAGTTGAGGAGCCTATTAGAAGAAGAAGAAGAAGAAGAAGAAGAAGAAGAAGAAGAGTCGGTGTTGCTACCTTTGCCGCGGCAAAGGTCATTTTGCTTCTTCATGCACTAACGGTACCGCCAACCCTATTATAGTTGATGATGTTATTCTCTTGGGAAGATAGAATTGGCAATGTGTTTGCCAATATGTGGGAGCTCAAAGTGGTGTCAAGAAAATCACCATTTGGGTTCCCAAGCCTATTGTCATAACCTCTTAGGACCCAACTTGGTTGGGGACCAACAAGCTCAAACTTGATCAATAGGTGTTTGTGGAGGACATTGGTGACTTGGCTATTTTGAAGAATTGAGGGATCTTCATGGTTTATTTCTCAAGCCAAGTCAATTGGAATATATCCTATCTCATATCCAATGCTTCCTCCTTGCGGTAACATGTATTTAACTCATATATACATTGAAAGTTGCTTGCTCCCTTGCATGTGTTAGTTTTGTTCCTAGCATGTGCTTGTATGTGATATGCTACCTTCCTACTTGTCTTGTTACTCAAGGTTGTAAGATAGTTGTATCATGTATGTGTAACTTTGTGTGTTGAGCTTTATGAATCTTGTGTGGATTTCATTTGGCTCTTGATATTAATGGACTATCCCATTTTGGGGGAGTGATGTGCTTTGTGCACCTCACAAACCTAAAAATGTGTGTACATGAGCACACCACCTAGTATTGATATTTCAATATTATCTAGTACTATGTGGTATGTCATATTCATGAGAAATTCAAATTCTATAATGTCCATTAATTTCTCTAGTTGGTTTTATTTGCCTCTTGTTTAAAAATAAAATGAATTATCACATTATGGGGGAGTAATAAGCTATGTGCATATTACAATCCCACAAAATGTGAACATTTAGGTTTGCCACTTAGATTTGATATTATAAATTACCTTTCCTATGTGGCATGTTTGCTCGAACAAGTTCCAATTTCCTTTTGGTTACTTTGGCTCTTGTTTGGGTGTGTTTGCTTGGTGTGGTTTTTCTCTAATATGCATTCCTATATATTTTGAGAAACCATTTGTTTCATCTTATTTTAACCATGGCTTTGCCGGTTGGTTCGAATAGTTGAAACTACCAACAAACCTCTTTCAAAATGGCGTCTTTAATTCTTATCTTTTGCCATATGCTATTTGTTGTGAAGTTGGTCTTGACATCATTCCTTATACCACCGAGAAATTTCTCCATATACTCCTTGTCATGACAAGTGATTCTAGTAATTGTGGTGGATTTTGTAGATCATCTTCACATTGGCTCTTGCTTTAAATTGCTCTATTATTGCCCTCTTGCCTCTTGAAGGATCCTATCTTTCAATCGGTAGTGTTTAGTGTTTAGATAAAATATGGAGAGTAATGATCCCTTGTGCATGCATTTTGTATTCAAATGCAAATATCTAAGATAATGCATTAATCTTGGGGGAGCATTCCTTTTTATTTAGAACACTATTCTATCTATCTATCAATTTTTGATCCTTCATTGGCATTTGATTCTTTATCTTGTGTTTGGTACCTTCAATTGGTATTAATTGGAATTTAATATCTCCTCCATAGATATTTGTTCCAATTGATATTTATTGTGGGAGTCTTGATACCTTTTGCCTTATTTTACTTTACTTGATTTCGGTCAAGTATCATCCTCTTCTTGGTATCTTTTCTCCTAGTTGATATTTTTTTTTAATTGGTATCTTATTTTCAATTGGTGTCTTATCGATCATTTGTTGTGTTGATGTGTTTTGGAATCAATCATAGGTTGATTTGATTTCTCCTAATTCATGTGTTGATTTGGATTTTGATATAATTTGGACAACCTTTTGGTTCACTTTGTGTTTTCGTCCAAATTGTATCTCTTTTGGTTCTAGAAAGCCTTTGCATGCTCGGTTACTAATTTATATTATTTTAGCATGCTTATCTTTCTTGATCCAATATATAGGGGATACTCCACCGAATCCTAAATCGGCTAAGATGTGCATGAAATTCAATTTCATATCTATATGCACATATTTATGTGGAGTGTTTCCTATATATTGTAGTTGATCTAACTACTATGGAACCCAATGAGTTTGGGAACCATTTTGTATTCTAATTTGTTTTAGGTACAATGGAGATGCATTGGATGCTTGCCTCATTCATAAGGAAGGTGTTCTCACCGTGTGATTGTCGGAGTCAAGCTTTGATGACAAACCAACTCTCATCATCTTCATCATCAATGCATCTCGGTAACAAGTATCTATCCCATGCATACTTTCTAGTTCCAACCTTGTGTAGGTTGCTCTTGGCATGAAAGCCTTATATGCAATTGTTGTGGTTTTGGCCTTTTCCTTCACTTAATATATCTTTGTGATATGTGTGATGAATTTGCAAAACCTTTTTCAATTGATATTATTTCCTCGTGATACTTGTTGCCTAACTCAAAGCATCTCCACTATCTCTTGTTCCCTTAGTGATATGTGTGATGCATTTGATATTTGAAGTTCATTTATGTACAATGAGATAAATTTGAGCTATGTGCTATGCTTTAAGCAACAATCTCATTTGTATATTTATGACTTCCTTTTGGATACCTTGTTCTCTTTTTCCCGAACCATTTCGTATGTATATGTTTCTTTGCGGATGTATATCTTCAATGGTTTGTCTAATTAGAAACCTATACATATGAGAGAGGTCACCTTTTAGTTGGTATCCTATTCTTTTTAGCCACCTTGTTTTATCTATAATTCTTTGGTGGCTCCAAATTTGTCTCATGAGTGCTTGTCTTATGTTTATTGGTATCTTTACACACTCATGTATTTCTTGAAGATCTTTGACCTCATGCTTACCATGGTGAGCATGTTGAATTTTATTGGCTAAATGATCTCACTAGCTTTTGGCATTTTCAATTGGTTTTAGTTTCCAATTGGTATCCCTAAGCTGTGAACATATTTCTTAAAAGATCTTTTTCTCGGTTGGGCCTATCTTATGATGAATTTTTGAAAATTGGTATCTTTATGGCTCAACCACATCTTTGGTGCAAGTGCTATGATTTGCTTTTGCATTATGCACTCTTGCACTTGTTGCGTGTTCTAGATGATTTTGGGGGAGCAGGATGCCATTTTTATGCACTCCTCATTGTGCATGAAATTGGGGGCTTCTCCGTTTTATTTAGAACTCTCGCTTTGGATCTTTTGATTGCTTTTCTCCTTTGTGGAGATGTTTAAAATGATTTCATCTTTTTGCAATCTTTTGATCCTCAATATAGTTTGATTTCCTCTATTTATTTGTTAAAAGGGTTGTCATCATCTTTATGGAGGAACTCATATTATATTGGCTCTCTAAATTTTTCTTCCCATTTCGGCAATCGATGCCAATGGGGGAGAAGTTTAGAGGGTTTAAGGGAATTTGGGTTTTATGCTTTTGTTGCATTTGCCTTTAATGCGCTTTGCATTCTTGCTTGTTTGTCATGCAAGGATGCTATTCGTTATATAAACCCTCTTAAAAAGGATTGTCATCAATTACCAAAATGGGGGAGATTGAAAGTGCATGGTTGCTCCCATGCATGGTTTTGGTAATTAATGACAATCTCTATGGACTAATGTTTGTATTGAGCTATATTTAGGTGTGTCCATTTGAGTTGCTTGATCTCCATTGTTGGAGTCAAGCTAAGGGAAGAAAGTTTGTGTTGATCAAGGCTTTGTGCGGGTTGATCATCACTCAAGGCCAAGTGAAGATATGCCGAAGAGAGCGTCTCCCATCTTGGTGTATGGGGGAGCATCAAGTGAATCTTCACCAAGCGAAGCGCAATCAAGAAGATGGTTCGTTTGAGGAGATGAAGATCATCTCCATCGACAAGTGTTAATGCGCAAGGCAAAGGTATGATTTGATAGGGTCTTTTATTTTACCGGTCTCATGATGTTAGTTGAGAGACCGGGTTATAGGATAGATAGCCGTACTATCAAGAGGGGCTCTCGACCGAGTTCTTGATCGTATCGTCGTAGGAGACAACCTTTGCATCCTTAATCATCTTCATTGGTTCTTATTTGCCTCTTATCGTGGTGTGATCTTGGTGCTTGTCGTGCTCGTCATGACAAGGCTAAGTTCACCGAAAACGGTTTTCATTGCATTTTCGGTATTGGAGATTTTGCCGTTCATCCGTGCGGAAGATTTATCTCTTCCATTTCTTTGCAAAATCCCCATTGCTTGTTTGCCATTTACAAAGGTTGCATTTGTCGTCCTCTTTCCAACAAAATTGGTTTCATGTCATTTGGACTTCATTTGCAAAAGATACGGCATTTCCGGTTTTCAAAAAGGAGGTTTTCCCGGCGTGTCCTTTTTAGAGAGGTCAAACTCTCTCCTTGTGACCTCCTCCTCACATGATGGACAATGATGTTTCTCTGCATGATCTTGTAGATCTTTTCGTTGCGAGTCCAACGAGGCCAAGAGCATTGAAAACGGAGTCCGGATGCAAAAGATATGCCCGTTTTCGTTATGCTCATTCTGCAGTTTTCTGAGGGGCGGAAATTCCGGCCCGGGGTCGGAAATTCCGGCCCCCGGAAGTTCCGGCCTGTACCCCGGAATATCCGGCCCTATTTTTCCATCTGAGGTTTTTGGCTAAGTCTTTTTCGCGTTTCTCTCTGAGGGGTTCCGGAAATTTGCTCCGGAAGTTTCCTCGGAAATTTCCGGGGGTCCGGAAATTCCGGTCTTTGGTCCGGAATATCCGGCCCAAGAAATTTGGCTAAGTCTTTTGCGCTTTTCTCTCGGGTGGGGGTCCGGAACTTTGCACCGGAGGTTTGCTCCGGAAATTTCCGGGGCACCGGAAGTTCCGGTGTAAGCCCCGGAATATCCGGCCCCCGGCCGGAAGTTCCGGCCCTTAAACCCGGAATATCCGGCCCCACGTTTTTCTAACGGCTAGTTTTTGGGGGGCTATAAATAGCCCCCTTCTTCCCCAAAAGCTGTGGGCTCACTTTTGCTCAGCTCTCTTTCTCTCTCCTCCATTTTGCAAACTTGTGAGCTTGATTCCTCTCAATCCCTCCAATGATTCTTGCCCAAACTTAGGGATTCAAGAGAGGAGATCTAGATCTACCATTCCACCAATCAAATTCTCCTCTAAGTGAGGGGAACCTAGTGGATCTAGATTTGGGGTTGCTTTGTGTTCATCCCCTTTGTTCTTCCTCTCTTGTTCCCCCCAAAGCATTTGTTGCTTGGTTGGAATTTGAGAGTGAAGGACTTGACCACTTTGTGTGTTCTTGCCTCTTGCATTTGTTGCATCGGGTTGCTCTCCCTACGGTGATACGAGAAGATCGACGTTGAGAAGCTTGTTACTCTTGGGTGCATTGTGTTCCCAAGAGCTTGTTCCTCTTGGGTGCATCGTGTACCCTAGACGGTTTGGAGGTGCCGCGAAGACTTCGGTTGTGAAGCTTTGGCACGAATTTGGGAGCCCCCAATTGAGTTGTGGGTGTGTGCCCCAAGAGAAGTTGTAAAAGGGCTCCGGAATCCGCCTCGAAGGATTCCGATAGTGGAAGGTGAACCAATCCCTTGGGTGAGGTTCATCGGAGAATAGGGTGAGGCCTTTGTGGCATCTTGAGTAGGCCTCTTGTGGCGAGCTCACACCCCTCCAACGAGACGTACTCCCTTAACAAGGAGGAACTCGGGAATACTTCCTCGTCTCCGCGTGCCTCGGTTATTTCTATACCCGAGCTTTTACTTATGCAATTTACATTGTGATAGCCTTCGTGCTTGAAGTTATTTATCTTGCTATCACCTTGTTGCTTGCCTTGCTTAGCATAAGTTGTTGGTGCACATAGGTAAACCTAGTAATATAGGTTGTTGGCTTGTTAATTTAAACACATAGTTTTATTCCGCAATTATCAAGCCCTTAAATAGAAAAGGTGGTAATCGCCTATTCACCCCCCCCCCCCCTCTAGGCGACATCCAGACATCGTTTGTTCTTTCACCCGCCCCGGATTCCTCCGGCTCTATGCCGAATCCGCATCCCCACGCCTAGGGGATCCTTCTCCTCCTCTCGCTTTTTTCAATGGACTCTGGTATTGCCCTCGCTTTCCCATCTAGAACGATTTTCTTTTTCATTCAATGGTGTATCTAGGCTTGCTCCTCCTTCATGTAGCAGCGATTTGAAAATTTGTGCATATTTTTGGAATCTAACGGAACTTCCGTCCTCTGCCCTCGGCATCGGAATTTCCGATCTTCAGTGCCCGAAACTTCGGGGGCCGGAACTTCCGCCCCGACGGCCGAAATTTCCGGTTTGAATCTGGGAAAAATCATAGTGTTTCTTTTCCCTGCTTTTTTCCTTTGGCCTCTCGGACATGAGTGCTTATCTATGCTTTCATGTCTATCTATTTCTCTGTTTGCAGGTGGTTCCTCTCATTTCCATACCAAGCGTTCGGCCTCACGCCCTGCCCGTCCTCCTCCGTCTGCTGAGTTTGAGGATGAGTCTGATCAGGAGACCTTGGCCTCTCATCGTGCTCAGCTTGATGAACAAAGGAAGAAGAAGAAGGCTGTGCAAGTCACTCTCAGTTCCATGACCAAGAATGAGTTCATAGAGTGGCGTCGCATCGACTTCTATCAGCCACGTGACTATACAATTGATTCATGCTTCTGGTGCTATGATCAAGAAATGATGTTCAACGAGGTGTGCGCCGTGATGAAGAGTAAGAAAAAGTTGTGTCCCATGAAGGGCATTGACTTTGCTCATCTCCATAAGAAGGCTGGTTATTTTGGGACTGCAATTCGTGTGGTGCACTGCTTGGGACTGCGTCACCTTATGGGGATTGAGTGCAACTACAATGTGACTTTTGTGCAGCAATTATATGCTACTCTGGTGTTTGATGGTGATGTGAACACTGGTATGACTTGGATGTCCGGTTCTCATAGGCTCAAGGCCACCTTCAAGGAATTTGATGAACTACTTGGCTACCCTTTCTTGGCACTCACCTATCTCATGGGGATCGCATGCATGTTGTTGGTACGAGTATGACAAGTCAAGCTGAGAGGGCTTATTCAGATGACACTGCTGTTGGTACTACCACCGGCCTCCTACCGCTCTATAACATTCTCCTTCGCATGTTTCGTGACTCTATTGCTCCTAGTGGTACGAACAATGATGCTATTCGTGGAGGACTTGTGAATCTTGTCCACTCAGGGCACCCTGCGCCCCAATGCGAGCCCTATTGATGTGATGGATTATATTTCCATGAGATGTATGATGCTGTGATGGGGAAGAAGGTGCATCCGTATGCTCCCTATGTGATGATGTTGATCAAGTCCAAGTATCTGTTGATGATGATGTGGTTGATATGGATGTGGAGCTGAACTGTGAGACTCATGGTGTTGTCAAGATGAATTGGAAGCATGCTCACCTTGCCCTTCCTCCTCGGCTCGCCCTGCTCGAGGTGGGACTCGTCCTTCTGCTGTTCCTGAGGGCTCTCATTCTGCCGAGGGAGCTCCAAAGAAGAGATCTTGGGTCAAGCGTGCCCTTGAGAAGATTTTGTGCATGAATGTAGACATTCACAAGGAATCAGGAGAAGATCATAGCCCTTGAGAACCATGCAGCCTACTATGAATGCCGAGTTATCCTTGAGAATCAGGAGAAGATCATAGCCTCTCTTCATATTCCATCCACCGCCACCAGCACGACCACGAACAGACTATCCAGCCTCGTGTTGCCTACAAGAACTGGAACAAAAAATATGTGAACTGGGATTGTGAAGTGTTAGAGGATGGACAACACGGAGTCTGGCAGTGAGGAGGAGGACTCAGAGGCTACTAGATCGGAGTGATCTCGTTTGGGTCGCGCTAGCATCGCTCTTTTCCCTTTTTTGGTGTCTTGATGCCAAAGGGGGAGAAGTAGTTCTATTAGGATTGCGTTGGTTTTGCATGGGTTGGGCAAGCTTCTCTCATTTCATTTCGTTTTTATAAGCTTGTGCCTATGTTTTTTACCTGTTGAACTCTATGTGTGGTGTAAGACATACTACTTCTATTTGCTATCTATGTTTGAGCATGCATACCTCTAGGGGGAGCTCCACTCATTTGTTGATATCTTTTGTATGCTTTATGTGTGTTGTCATCTTTCACCAAAAAGGGGGAGATTGAAAGAACATCTCTTAGTTTTGGTGATAATGACAACACACTTTGTGGGCTAATCAGTTCCTTTAAGTGACATGTCTACAGGTACTTTCATGATTAGCCCAAGATGGTGAAAAGATCGAAGACGGAGAAGAGAAACAAAATCGACGGCCTTTTCTGCTAAAGTTCCGGATGTTCCGGTGGCTTGGCCGGAAGTTCCGGTCCCAGAAATATCCGGCCAATATGGGAAATCGGCTAAGTCATTTTTGGGAAACCTCTCGTGAGGGGTCCCGGAAGTTTACCCGGATGTTTCCGGGGGTCCGGAAAGTTCCGGCCCTAGGGATCATCTAGGGGGGAAATGGCTAAGTATTTTTTGTAATTCCTCTCTGAGGGGTTCGCGGAAATTCTCCAGGAGTGCCAGGAGATATCCGGTGTCTCGGAAGTTCCGGAGTAAAGGTCGGCGGAAATATCCGCCCTCCACAGGCATAAATGCAGATTTCTTAGAGTGGTGTTTATACCCCTCTAACCCACCTCGGGTCAGCTAGCTTT
>QRDG01000150.1:3720989-3823154 GCA_012064385.1 Puccinellia tenuiflora | reverse complement strand
TTCTCCTCGCGCTTGGTTAGGGTAGAGGCCGAAATCTCCTCCAACGATCGGGAGATCGACTCCAACGGCGTGCCGCATCAGTACCTTGAACTGGCCGTTGTAGCGACCTCACCCTCCTCCACCTCCGAGTCTTCCTCATCGGAGTCGTGGCTGAGGAGCCAGAAGCGCCCACCGGGCGCGGCGACGGGTGAGTCGCCGGTCGCCACCTCCACCTCCCATCCAGATACACGCAATCACTCCTAACCTTGTGAAAATAAACCCAACAGCTGCTGGGAGGACAGGCTCTACGGGCATCTTGGCCCAGCATTGCCTCCATACGTGACACACATGGACAGTTGGACACGACGACGTGGAGGATCGACGATCTCGTCATCCCGCCCCTTTACACGGTGAACTTTTGTACCTCCTTGGGCTCTTCTTTTTCACCTTCGCTGGTGGTCATCTTGCACTAACAAAAAATGGAGGTCATTTCTTTGAGTTGTTTGATGACGAATGAAACCCTTCTTTTCCCTTTTATCTGCGGGTCAACATTAATACTCTCTTCATCCAAATGTACAAGGCCCCTAAGTATTTCTAGGTTGTCAACTTGATCTACAAAATATGTGTTACAAGTATATATCATTGGATTCTTATAATACAAAAGAAGTTTCAAGTGACATACAATTCCACTTGGTCAAATTGAGCACCTGGAACTACGTGGAGGCCTTGCATATTTGTATGGAGGGTGCAGCAAGTACTGTACGTCCATGTTGATGTAGCACCGGAAATAGTGACATACAACTATACATGGGAAAATAGGATCACGAAGGTAGGCTCGTACTAAACGGAAATTCACAATGGCACCCGAGCTCACATGCTCCTGTTTTTTTCGACAAAATAAAAAAATAGTAAAACATTATGAAACATTCTAAAAAATTGAAGACACACACATATGACTTGTTCACACTCGTGAATTTTTTCGAAATTAAACGACATTCCCTGCGCTCTGTGCAAAAAAGACAAAATCAGTGTTTTCAAAAACGTGTTTTTAGATCCATTTGGACCACTCATTTTGTCTTTTTTGTACAGAGTACAGGAAATTTCTTTTGATTCCGAAAATTTGCACGAATGTGAAAAATTCATATGTGTGTGCCTCCAATTTTTTCAGAATTTTTCAAAATATTTTACTATTTTTTTATTTTCGTTGAAAATAAGAGGAGCATGTGAGCTCGGGTGCAAAAATGCCACTCCCCGTACTAAATCACAAAATTATCAAGAAACAAACTATGTTACTAAATTCAGAGTTTGGATATTAAAATTTAGGATGGTATGTGGTCATATGAAATATGAAATTCGCTTAACATTGTAACAGTGCAAGTCAAGCAAGAACACAAGAAGACCTAAAGAACACATTCTACATGGAAACTACATTGCAGGGACTATGTGGCTTCCTTCACGGTTTGAGATAAGAGGACCACATAAAAAGTCGTAGAAATTTAAGCCCATGTATATAAATTCGTATTTGGAGAAAACAAACCAACAATAGGATTCATGTTTATTCTATATCATACTGTGTTCATAGCGGAAGCAGGATTTCTGATTGTTGCTAAATTCGTATTTTTATGGTAATACAACACAAATTTCACGGTCATCCATTGGGGCGAAGGCAATTTTCAACTTTTGTAACTAATTAAGATCTTGGAGATCTAAGAGCCGGCTGTGTTAGGACTTATCCAGGTTAGGATTTTCAATTTGTGATAGGAAAGTTTGAAAACTCGAAACTAGTCATGACATCCAGTACAAATAAATGTAAGTTGTATCATGTAGCTTTACAAACCCTTTCAAATCATCAGTTTTCCTATTTCGTACACCCAAATAAAATAAATTGTTGGTATGCGTGCCTTTGTACATGTGTTGAGGTTTTGTTAATACTTCATAACAAGTAATGACATGTTGTGAAAACTATCAGTTTCTAGATAATATGTATATACCTTACTGTCATTAGTTGTTCCTTAGAGATACTCTTTTCATGTGGCTGATCTTTGTAGCCACGATATGTGACCCATGATTTGTAAACCTAAATATTACTGAAACTTTTAATAATATGCGGGAGGCTGTGTGCATCACCTTGATGCACAGGCCGGGGATCCACACCCCCTTTTTGAAAAAAAAAAATAGTTGTTCCTTATGATGGAATCGTTTTTCCATCTGAGTTTTTTTTTTTTTTTGCTAAGAGTCAAAAAAGAGGGATGTGATTTGGCACCGAAGCACAAACTAGTCCTGAAATCCGTTTTGTGCTTTGGTTGCTAGGGATATAAGAGCTGAGGTTTTTTGTCCTTTTTAGATAGTTTCAATGTCTTTTTCGAGATGGTGAGGCGGCGGCAAGATCCTAAAGTCAGAATAAGTTCCTCCCAACTCTATCCCCGCTCCGGTGGTGCGCCAAGTGCTAACAGAACGCACGTGGTGTTGTGTGTCGCCGGATCTCTTGGGATCCAATCGTTTTTTGTGTTCGTTGGTGTGGTTGTAGTCTTTACTCTTCCGATCTACGACCCTCTTTATTAGTGATGATTCTTGCTTCTATTGCACTGGTCATTTGGGGTCTTAACACGTCGAATTCACGTTCGTCCATTATGACAAAATGTACTACAACACGATTTGTCCGACCCCTGTCGGGGGGGGGGGGGGGGGGGGGGGGGGGAGCGAGGACGGTGGCGCGTCTTTGCCTCGCTCTGGTGCTTTAGTCGTCGATAGATGGTCGGACCTATTTGTAGGTTTTATTATTATTATGGGAGTTCTTTGTACTATTGTTTTTCACAAAAAATAAATCAGAATGGATACAGTCTCGTGGAGAAAAAGGAGTACAAACAGATGGTCCCCCACATAGATGGCTGACTCGGTGGGTCCCAGTTGGCTCGACGTAAAGTCCGTTATGATAAATGTACGTACCGCTGGGACAGAATGGCATCTACATCATGTACCGCGGTTCAGAATCACGAATCTGAAAAAGAGATAGTTTAAGGGATTTTCTTGCGTTTATGTGTGTGTAAGAGATATTAAAACAAAAGCAGCTACGTCGTGAAAGGCCGAATAGAAATGAGAAGCTTTAGCATCGCCCCAACGTAGTTTTTTTTTTTTTCTTTTTTGTTGCTGCTTCAGGCTAGTGTTCTGTATATAATACAGTACAGTAGTACTATTGCAATGTTCGGATCAATTTATGGATTTCTCTACCGTGGCCACGTGTGTAGCTCTAGGAAAGAAAGTAAATGCACAGGAGAACAGGAGGAAAATGCCGTTTAAGAACCTCGGCCATGGGGATGATGGAGCACACGAGAGTGATGGGAGACTAAAAATGGAAGCACGGCAATTTGACGAATCTTTTCAAAGTACCTCTGGTGGCGGTCGAGAGCGGCGGCTGCTTCGTTCTGAGGATGACACAGGTGGTGTGTTATGTTGTGTTGAATGAAACGAGAAACTGATAGAGAGAAAAGGAAGAGAAAAGGCGCACTTTCAACCCCCCCCCCCCCCCACACACACACACACACACACACACACACACACCCGCGTCGCTCCTGCGGAGCGGCTCGGGCGGAACCCAAACCAGCCAAACTCCGTCCGCCCCATCCCTCCACTTCCCTCGCCGCCGCCGGAGGGCGCCGCCGGGCAAAGCCGGGACGGCGTCGACGGCGGCGGGGTCTTCTCCACGCGCGTGCAGGTCATGGCGCGACGGCTCGCGAGTGTATCCGGGTGCGGCGGCACTTTTCTCGCGGTGGTGCGGCCAGGCAGGCGACGAGGCGTCGGGCGGGTCGGCAGGGCGTCGGCCTGGAGGCCGGTGGATGGAACGGCTGGAGCTCGCCGGCGCAGCAGCTTGCCGCTTCGGGCTCGGCCGTCCGGGCCAGATCTGGGCCTGGGCGGGCCGATTTGGCGAGGTGCTGCTCGGCATGGTCGGCGGGGGGCTGCTGTGGCTCAGGAGGCGCGTGCCGGCGGGGATGCGCGGCTTGGTGGCGCGCGTGCGTGCCCGATGGGCCTGGAGGGCCCGATCTGGGCTTGCCGGGCCCGGACGGTGGGGAGCTATGACGGTGCGTCCTGGACGCTCTGCT
The DNA here is from genome assembly GCA_012064385.1 of Puccinellia tenuiflora. Taxonomy (NCBI): domain Eukaryota; kingdom Viridiplantae; phylum Streptophyta; class Magnoliopsida; order Poales; family Poaceae; genus Puccinellia; species Puccinellia tenuiflora. The sequence goes on along the minus strand of QRDG01000150.1, from coordinate 3,819,078 downwards.
GGGAGCTCTAGGGCGGTGGTGGCTAGAGGACTTACCGGCGCCGGTTCGTGGTCTGCATGGAGGTGGTGAGCGGCTAGGGTGAAGACCCCACTAGTGGAGACTGGACCTATTGTCCCGGGCCGTGAGGGCCTTTTGTCGCGGTTGGCCAACCGCGACAGCGGAGGCGGGACTAATGGTCCAACCACTAGTCGCAAACCTGTCACCAGCCGGGACAAATGGTCCTCATCCTGGGTGTGCTAGGGGGCAGAACCTTTAGTCGCGGTTCGTATAACGGGCCGCGACTAATGGTTATCTGCCGCGGCAGAAATTTGGGCACTTTCTGTGCCGCGGCAGAGAGTTCATTTTTTTTAGGGTTTAGGGTTTACTAAATCTCTGCCGCGGCAGAAATTTGGGCACTTTCTGTGCCGCGGCAGAGAATTCATTTTGTTTTATTTTATTCATTTATTTTCTTTATTTCAAAATAGTTTTCGTATATTTCTACGCTATCACATACCGTACACGATCGAGCATACAAATATATACAACTTTGATAGTTACATGGAGATCATAATTACCGGGACTAAGCCCGTCTATTCGATTACACGGCACGGCATCATCGGTTGCGCCTATTGTTCACACTAAATTCTCCGGCGTCGTCTACCATCTCTTTCAGCAAAAATTCCGCCAGGTCCTCTGCAATTGCTATTACGCGTTGCTCCGGTAGGACCTTTTCCCGCATTCTCTCAAACTGTATAAGAAAGGGAGATCAATATGAACATCAATCATGATAACAAAAAGTGAGGTAATAAAATAATGTTGTGAACGTATTTCTTACATCGACTCTATAATCTTTGTGCTCAGTGGTAAACATGCGAATAAACTCGCAAATGTAGTATCCACATAGATGCGTCCCCGATGGCTGTCTCGCGCACTTTACGAGAATATAATTCAATCAAAATAATAATCTAGCATCAAAATAATAATTGTATTGAAACTAGAAGTAAAGAGATGCGCGGTCATATCTCGTACTACTTACCGAGACCGGAGTAAACGTCAGCTTCTCACTAAAGGAACCCTTCACCACTCTCTTGAATCGGTTCCAAACCCTGCCTGGCAAAGAAAATGAATTAATGAATGAGTTAATTCATTACCTGATATCTCATGAAATCAACGAAAGAGACCGATATAGCGCGAATATTACCTCTGGAGCATGTCCTGCATGTTGCGGAACTCTTCCAGGTTTCTCTTTAATGGGTCCATGACATCAACTATTCCCTTATCAACTCGTATGTCTAGCAGAATCCAGTGAAAGATGCACCCGTTTATATATATGTCAGTAACTCATCAATTACACTTAACATCGAGTAAGTAAAAATTAGTGTGTACAAGACAGTAACACTCTTACTCGAAGTTGTAAGGAAACAATATGTGGTCACAGTAATTTTGCTCCGTTAGAAACCTTAGAAGGTTTCCCGCCGTCTTGTTGGGTTTCGTCGTTAGCGTTTCTATATGTACTTTATCTGGGTCAATGAACCCAACACTATAGACCTTCCTTTTACAAGACTGCATCTTCATTCTGCATAATATAGAGTACAAAAGGATATATATAATGAGAATAATTACAAATGCAATGAACTGAACAAGTTATATGTAGACAATGAATTCAACAACTTACAGACAATAGCAACTCATGAGAGATTTGTCGAGGGCGTCCAAATTGAATAACTGGAAGAGTTCTGAAAAGTCAACATGGACCTCTTCGGGTCGGAAGAAGTACTCTGCTGGGACTTTCGCCACGATCATTATTCTGTCCCCCTTTACCTCTCTCAAGTACCATTGATGCAAATTTCGCATTTGTGTTGGCAGTTGTTTCAACTTCTGTTCGCTGACCAAAGGCTTCCCTGGGACATATGTAGGGGCTACATCAGCCATGGGTAACTTGTCGTCTTCGGAACTTAACAATTCAGCAACAGTCACACCCATAGCGGCCGCCAACTTTGCAGCTTCTTCCAAATCCTGCTGTTGTGCCTGAGGAACGTCTTTGGATAACACCTTGACGGGTGGGATCGATTGTTTGGCCTGTTCTTCGAGCTGGGGAACGTCCCTTCGTTTCCCGCTTGCACTTTTAATTGCTTTGCTCCCGCTTGCACTTTCACTTGCTTTGCTCCCGCTTGCACTTTTACTTGATTTGTTCTTCTCCGCTTTTTGCTTCTCAGTGTATACCGGGGTGGGCTCTGTTTTCTTCTTTGCAAAATGCGCATCTTTATCAGCCTTTGCGATCGCTGCTATTTCCTCGTCAGTACGATCGTAAGTTCTGATGGGAAGATTCTTATGAGGTACTCTTGGATGGGGCGACCTTTTTCGTTTTGGGCTGCTGCTTCGTTTAGTACTCAACGATGAAACACGCTTCCGCTTATTGTCCTTAGCTGGCAAAGGCGGCGGCGAAGACGGCCGGCCCAAGTCCGGCGGCGGAGATCGAGATGGACTCGCGCTGTGTTGATCATAGTCTTGGGGTGGGCTTCTTGTAGGTGATGGTGACCTGCGACGACTCGGAGGCGGTGTTGGACTTGGCGCCGAGCCTGGAAGCTTGATGTTGTTCTTGTCCCATAGAATGATACCACCCAGTACTTCTCCGAGTGTCTTCTCACCTTCAGGTCCATGGATGTCAAGCTCCATTGAGTCAAACCCCTTTACGATTTCATCCACCCCGACTTTAGCATAGCCAGCTGGAATCTCACGGCCCTGCCAACGTGCCTCAGGTGGACAAGGTAAAGCAGTTCCGACCGCCACCTTCAGGGATATGTTCTTCACCTTCTGATGGAGCTCACAAGATATCTGCTCCTTGATTCCATCCACGGGGTAGCCGGGACCGCCATCTATCATCAGTGCACCATCAGACGGGACCTCCGATTCAGCCACGCTGCTTCTCCGCAGAGATGGGCCGGCAGTAATATTGAGTGCAGGATCTTGCAGGCGCTCTCCTCTAAGTTCGTCAATCTGCTGCTGCTGCTTGTCAATTCTTGCTAGCAACTGGTTGAACTTGTCTTCCTCCTCCTCCTCCCGTCGCTTCTTTGCTCTCGATCGGCTTCTATAAGTATCTTTGTCTTTGGGAAACCCAATCTCCCAGGGATAACTAGGGCCAAAGCCTCGTGTTCGTCCTCCGCGTTCTGGATTCCCGAGGACCTTTGTCAGGAAGTCTTTCTCTCTATCAGCACGGAACTTTAATTTCCCCTCTTTAATTTCTTTCACCACTTTCAGCCATGTCTCCCTGGGTACCCTAATCCCCTCACTGCAAATAAGATCCCCTGTCTCCATGTCATACTCACTCCCATGCGCAAGGAAAAAATTTCGTGCCCTCTGTTCCCATTCGTCGCGAATTGGTTCTGGAATGATCCCTTTAGCAAGCAGCGCTTCCTCTATTTTATCCCACTTTGGCATGGCAGTCGCGTAGCCCCCTGTCCCGAGCTTATGGTGATATTTCTTTTTCGCAGCATTTGTCTTGGCTCGTGTTGACTTTTCCGTAGCATCATCTTACTTCTTGTACTTCACAAATGCATCCCAGTAAGCCTTCTGCTTCACTAGATAGCCCTCGAATTTTGGAGCACTATTGGTCTTCTGATACTCTTGCCATAATGTTTTCTTCCACTGCCGGAATAGTTCGGCCATCTTCTTAAGAGTGAACACCTTGACTTTGTCCCTCAATGCAGCTATGTCGTCCTCTTCCTCACATTCTGGGAGGGTGAAATGTGCCATGAGGTCATTCCAAAGACCATCTTTGTACCTTTCGGCGACATACTCATTATCTTGCACCCCTTTGGGCTTATTCCACTCTCGAACAGTGATGGGGACGCGATCCCTAACCATAACTCCGCATTGTTTTACAAATTTCTTTGCAACCTTTATGGGTTCCAACGGTTCGCCCACTGGTGATATCTTCGTAATTGTATAATGCGCAGATGCGGCCAACTTTTTGGCCGGGCCTCGTTTGGAACATTTGCTCGAAGTGGAGGCCTAAGAGAAGAAACATTCGTCAATTCATATATGTACAACTCAATTAATGCATCTACTGACCATCGGACTTCATATATATACCTTGCCGGACTTCGTTAAGGGTCCATCATCGGAGCCGTCGCCTTCTCCATCATCAGAGGCGTCGGCTTCCCCCTCATTTTGGTCGACCTCTTCACCCTCACCGGATGGGTTCAGATACATCGAGGGAGATTCGGGTGGATCAGCACCGGTGGCGTTGTGGATTATGTCCTTGAGAATTTCTTCTTGTCTTAGGTCTCTGCGGATCGGACTAGGTGGATCCATAGTTTCTGCAAAATGGACACAATACTTAGCAAAATTTCTAAAGTACCATACTTAGCAAAATGCACACAATTGTCTTAGGTCTCTGCGGATCGGACTAGGTGGATCCAATAGGGACATCGTCGCCGAGAACAATAAACTAAAAACACCTAAGTCAAAATTTCTATTTGTACACTTAAAAAGTAATACCAATACTTAGCAAAATTTCTAAAGTACCAATTTAACTTAGCAAAATTTCTATTTCTACACTAATTAAAAAAGTAATACCAATTTAACTTAGCAAAATTTCTAAAGTACCAATTTAACTTAGCAAAATTTGTAAAATACCAATTTAACTTAGCAAAATTTCTAAAATACCAATTTAACTTAGTCAAAATTTCTATTTGTACACTTAAAAAGTAATACCAATACTTAGCAAAATTTCTAAAGTACCAATTTAACTTAGCAAAATTTCTATTTCTACACTAATTAAAAAAGTAATACCAATTTAACTTAGCAAAATTTCTAAAGTACCAATTTAACTTAGCAAAATTTCTAAAATACCAATTTAACTTAGTAAAATACCAATTTAACTTAGTAAAATTTGCAAAAATTCTAAATACCAATCTAACTAATCTAAAATTTAACCTAAAATTAAACTACCCTAAAAATCTACCTAATTAACTGATCTAAATTTAAACTAACCTAAAAATGTACCTAATTAACTGATAAAAAGAACTAACCTAAACAGAGCGGCGCCGGGGCGGAGGACGTATGGCGGCAGGCTCGGAACCGGAGGAAAGCTTGAGCGGCGGGCGCGGAGGACGGCGGGCTCGGGCGGCGGCGGCGCGCGGGGACGGAGGCGTCGGGGACGGCGGGCGACGGGCGCGCGAGCTCGGGCAGCGGAGGAGGCGACGGGCGCGCGGGGACAGAGGGCGCACGGGGACGGAGGGCGCGGAGGACGGCGGGCGACGGGCGCGCGGGGACGGAGGCGTCGGGCGCGTGGCGGCGGACACGGCGGAGGACAGCGGCCGGCGGCAGGAGGCGATGGTGGCGGTGGAAAAATTCGGCAGCCTGACGGCGCTATGTCGCAAATGGCCTCCGGTGTCGCGGTCTGAGCCACGCACCGGGAGACGAAGTTTTTATATAGACACACTTTTAGTCGCGGTGCGTGGAAACGACCGGGACCAAAAGGGGTCTTTAGTCGCGGGGCGTGGCTCAACCCGCGACTAAAGGGGGGTGGGGGGGCGGTTTCAGATCGCGCGTGCATCGCAGCCTTTAGTCGCGGGGCGTGGAACCAACCGGGACCAAAAGGTGAGCTTTAGTCGCGGCTGGTGGTATGGGCCGCGACTAATGGACCAAAATTTGCGCGCGCTGGGCCAAAAAATGTGCTCGCGCGCTGTTTTCTCTGTTTTTTCAAATACTTACTCACAAATGATTTAACTCTACAAACATTTGAATATTTGAATAAATTTGAGAAAACTTCCAACATGAAAAGTACTTGAATTTGAATAAGTAATCCAAAACCATTTTCTGTTTTATAAAATAATTATTGTAACTCTACAAACTATTAACAATTTTGCCATTTTCAATTAAAAAATGGATTAACTAATATTTTTTTGCATATTTTTGAATCTTGGAGCCAATGACAACAGTGGATCATTTGATAATAACTAGTTCATCGACCGAATACAAATCATTCATACGGAATGACATAACTGGATAATTTGTCCTAACAATCTTAGTCATACTCCTGCCTAGGCCTATAATACTCGTCCTCGTAATCGTCGTCGTCGTCGCTGTCATCGGACGGCGCTTGTGGCTCCCACCTCGACGGGTGAGCACGCCTGGACTGGATCTGAGGGTAGCGCAGGCGGGGGTTATCGCCGGCCGTGATGTAGTTCATAACGCCCTGGAGAGTTCGGCCAGCCCACCACAGCTGACTGCCGGCCTCGTTGAAGTCCGAAGGAGGCGGGCCGTCCCCCTCGTACCTGGCGAGCGCCCTCTCACGCCGATTGATGAAGAAGGCGCCACAGTAGGGTTGTATGCAGGTGATACCGTGTGTTTTGTTCTATCTACAAATCCTTCAGTTCATCATATAGTCAAAACATACGGTTTGTATTCGCATATAGCCATTATTACAAATCACCAACATCCCTATCTAGTGTTGTGGTTTTCTTCTGCGCCGTAGCCATGGAGCATCTTCATCATTTAACATGATGCATGGGTCAGTTTTTACTGTGAAGGGCGGAATTTCATGAAACTTATTATAATCTTCTGACATGTTTGTCTTGTCATCTACTCCCACAATGTTTCTTTTCCCTGAAAGAACTATGCGGCGCTTTGGCTCATCGGACGATGTATTCTTTCGCTGATTTCTTTTTCTCGATTTGGTAGACATGTCCTTCATATAGAAAACCTGAGCCACATCGTTCGCTAGGACGAATGGTTCGTCCATATATGCAAGCTTTTTGAGATACACTGTTGTCATGCCGTACTTTTGGTCTACATGTACCCCGCCTCCTGTCAGCTTGACCCATTTGCACCGAAACAAAGGGACCTTAAAAGTAGGTCCATAGTCAAGTTCCCATATCTCCTCTATGTATCCATAATATGTGTCCTTCTGCCCATTGTCGTCTATTGCATCAAAGCGGACACCACTGTTTTGGTTGGTGCTCTTTTTATCTTGGGAGATCGTGTAAAATGTATTCCCATTTATCTCGTACCCTTGGAAAGTACATATAGTCGACGATGGTAACCTGGCCAACAAGTACAGCTGATCTCCAACAGTGTTGTTATTCATGAGATGTGTCTGCAACCAACTGCCTAAAGTCGCCTCGTGTTCCCCTTTAATCCAGGATTCATGCTCCCCCGGGTTTTCGGCGCGTAGAATATTCTTGTGTTTCTCGATATACGGAGCAACCACGGTGCAATTGTGTAGAACTGTGTAGTGTGCTTGAGTGAAAGAAAGTGCGTCCCTACATACCGTTGTTTTCCTTCCTAGTGTGCCTTTTCCAGTCAGCCTTCCTTCATACCGAGATTCAGGAACACCAATCGGCTTCAGGTCAGGAAGAAAGTCAACACAAAACTCAATGACCTCCTCTGTTCCATAGCCCTTGGAGATGCTTCCTTCTGGCCTAGCACGGTTATGAACATATTTCTTTAAGACTCCCATGAACCTCTCGAAGGGGAACATATTGTGTAGAAACACAGGACCGAGAATTCTAATCTCTTCGACTAGGTGAACTAGGAGGTGCGTCATAATATTGAAGAAGGATGGCGGGAACAACAACTCGAAGCTGACCAGACATTGGACCACATCAATCTGTAACCCTGTTAGACTTTCTGGATCGATTACCTTCTGAGAAATTGCATTGAGGAATGCGCATACCTTCACAATGGCTAGTCGAACATTTTCTGGTAGAATTCCCCTCAATGCAACCGGAAGCAATTGCGTCATAAGCACGTGGCAGTCATGAGACTTTAGGTTTTGGAATTTTTTCTCTTTCATATTTACTATTCCCTTTATATTCGACGAGAAGCCAGACGGGACCTTGATACTGAAAAGGACTTCAAAAAAGATTTCCTTCTCTTCTTTGGTAAGAGCGTAGCTGGCAGGCCCTTGAAACTGCCCTGCATGCATGCCATCTCGTCCTTTATGACGTTGCTGGTCCTCCCGTGCTTCCGATGTATCTTTTGACTTCCCATACAAGCCCAGGAAGCCTAGAATATTCACGCAAAGATTCTTCGTTAGGTGCATCACGTCGATTGCAGAGCGGACCTCATGGACTTTTCATTATTCTAGCTCCCAAAATATAGATTTCTTCTTCCACATGGGTGCGTGTCCGTCAGCGTCATTCGGAACAGGTTCTCTGCCAGGACCCTTTCCAAAGATTACATTTAAATCCTTGACCATACCAAATACATCAGCACCACTACGGGGGACAGGATTCGTCCGGGTTTCTTCCTTGCCATTGAAATGCTTTCCTTTTTTCCTTAAGTGATGCCTGAGCGGAAGAAAACGACGATTGTACGGGTACACATTCTTGCTACATTTATCCAGATATATACTTTCAGTCTCATCTAAACAGTGCGTGCATGCACTGTATCCTTTGTTCGTATGTCCTGAAATATTACTAAGTGCAGGCCAATCATTGATAGTTACGAACAGCAACGCTCGTAGGTCAAATTCCTCCTGTTTGTGCTCATCCCACACACGTACACCTGGTTCGGCCCACAACTGTAAAAGTTTATCAACTAATGGCCTTAGATACACATTAATATCGTTGTCGGGTTGCTTCGGGCCTTGGATCAGCACTGGCATCATAATGAACTTCCGCTTCATGCACAACCAAGGAGGAAGGTTGTAAATACACAGAGTCACGGGCCAGGTGCTGTGACTGCAGCTCTGCTCCCCAAAAGGATTCATGCCATCTGTACTTAGACCAAACCATAAGTTCATTGCGTCACCTGTAAAGTCCGGGAACTCTCTCTCGATTTTTCTCCACTGCCGACCATCAGCCGGGTGCCTCAACATCCCATCTTTCTTACGGTCTTCCATGTGCCATCGCAACAACTTGGCATGCTCTTTGTTTCTGAACAAACGTTTCAACCGTGGTATTATAGGATCATACCACATCACCTTGGCAGGAACCCTCTTCCTGGGTGGCTCGCCCTCAACATCACCAGGGTCATCTTTTTTTATCTTATACCGCAATGCAGTGCATACCGGACATTTATCCATATTCTCGTATTTCTCACCACGGTAGAGGATGCAGTCATTAGGGCATGCATGTATCTTCTGCACGTCTAATCCTAGAGGGCAGACAAGCTTCTTTGCTTCGTACGTACTGGCGGGCAATTCGTTATTTCTTGTAAGCATCTTCTTCATTAGTACCAGCAACTTTTCAAATCCCGAGTCAGTCACACCGGTCTCTGCCTTCCACTTCAGCAATTCTAGTGTGCTACCCAGCTTCTTCTGGCCATTTTCACAAGTTGGGTACAACAATTTGTTGTGGTCCTGTAACATGTGCTCGAACTGCAACCTCTCCTTTTCTGTGTCGCAGTCTCGCTTTGCATCAGAAATGACCCGACCAAGATCATCAGCGGGCTCATATGCTGCCCGTTCTTCACCTCCTTCTTCTTCATTGTCTTCCATTGCGGTATCAGCGTATTCAGGGAACATAGATCGGTAGTTGTCATCATCGTTCTCTTCTTCATCGCCGTCTTCCATCATAACCCCTCTTTCTCCGTGATAGGTCCAAACATTATAGCCGGACATGAAACCGGACCGAAGCAGGTGGCTCTGAATGACTCTTGAGGAAGTGTAATCCTTCTCATTCCGACATTCGACACATGGACAACACATAAAACCATCCCGCCGTTTGTTCGCCTCGGCCACAACGATAAAAGAACGCACGCCTTCTCTATAAGCGCCAGAGCGTCGGTCACCGTACATCCATGGGTGGCCCATCTGCATCATGCAACTATATATCAAACGCAATCACGATGCTAAAATTAGTACCGCGTGGTCTAAACGAGAAAGTAGTTGCTAACCTTTTAGGAAACTTGGAAACAAAGAGGAGGAAGCTTAAGTGTGGCTCGGGCACCTCATATCATGTTTGTTTTGTGTGAACTCAAGTGGCATCGCTCTAACAGGCATTTCACCGAACACCTCTAGTGCATATGTAGAAAAAAAAACTAGCACAAACCTACACCACTTCCCACCAGGAAAAAAACAAGAGAGGGGGAAGAGGGGCTGCATATATATAGGGCCAGACTTTTTGTCCCGGTTTGAGATACAAACCGGCACCAAAGGCCACCAAACATGGCCTGGCGCTGGGTCAGTAGCTTTTGTCGCGGCTCGTATACCAGGCCGCGACTATTGTGCCGAATTCTAGTCCCGGTTAGAGACATGACCCGCGACAAAAGGGGGGCACCTACCGCAGCAGGGCCGCAGACCTTTTTTGTCCCGGTTTGTATCTCAAGCCGGGACAAAAGGGTCCTAACGAACCGCGACAATTGTTCCGCCGATTTCGGGGCGACGTGGCCTGAACATTAGTCGCGGGTTGAGACACGGCCGCGACTAAAGCCCAGGGCGAAAGGCCTGTTTTCTACTAGTGCCCTGTCTCGGCCTTGTGCCGTGACTGGCGATGGCATCGGCCGCGGCCGTCGTTGGCCTTTCTGGAGGCATCGTTGTTTTGCTGCTGACCGCCTACCGCACGGATCCGGCCAGCTTGGCTCTCCAGGGGAAACCCATGATCTTGTGATCGGACGATGACGGCGCTCTAGCGTCGTTTTCCCCACTTGAGGGCTTCTCGTCTCGGAGGCCGGTATCGGCAAGGGAGACCCAAGGTTGGCGCTGGGCGATGTGGGTGTTCCGGAGGTGTGGCAGCGGCAGCTTCGGCTGTCTTTTAGGCCGGGGCGGCGGCCCCGGATGATAGCTCGGTGGGTGTGGTCTGCGAGCAGTTCTCCCTGTGCAGATTGGGCTGCAGGTGGCCGAGTCGTGCAGCGTCGAAGCTCAGATGCGAGCGGTGCTATGTCGGGACGGCGGTCCCGGAAGGTGGTGTTGGCGGCGAGGCTGTCGGGGCTGCTGTGGCAGCGGCATCAGCGGTTACCTTTTAGGCCGGGGCGGCGGCTCCGGATGTTGGTATGGCGGTCGTGGTCTGCGAACAGTTTATCTTGTGCAGCTTGGGCTGCGGGTGGCCGAGTCGTGCGGCGTCGTGGCTCGAGTGCGAGCGGTGATACGTCGGGATAGCGGTCCCGGAAGGTAGTGTTGGCGGTCTGCTCGGCGTGGCGGAATAGCTGGATGTCGGGGCGGCGGCCCCGAGTGATGTAGCTTGTGTGCGTAGTCAGGATGGCTGTGTTTGCCCTCGCGACGGTCGTGTTCCATGACAGTCATTGAAGGTGTTGTACCGGGTTTTGGCCCTCTTCTTCTTAATTAATGAAAATGGCAAGTCTTTTGGCTCGGTTAAAAAAAAAGAGAAATCAGAGGATAGCATGCATGTTGTCACGGGGAATTTGCGCAGAGCTCGTTTTGTGCACAGGTCAGATCGAAAGGAGTTGAAGAGGAAGCCCTAATTGGAGCACCGTACCGCTGCCCGTGGCTCGCTAGAAGATCATACAATCTGCCTGTTCCTCGCGGCTCGCGTGAGCGCTTTAACTTTGACCCCAAAATGGCGTCTCGGCCGTATATTTGTCAAAAGATTCGATGAATCAAAGAACAAGCTAGTATCTGTATGTCCAACACAATTAATTACACTGTCACTGTATATGCATGCATAGCTCCGCAGATGTTCAGTTCAGGTGTGACGCCGGCCACCTATATATAGTTAGCCGCCTCGCTGCAGCGCGCAGTAGACGACGGCGGCCCGGAAACGCCCCGCGTCGCAGGGAATCCGCAGCACGCCCGGCTGGCCGTACCCGTACTGTTGCGCCGCCATGTCCAGCAGCTCCGCGATGCGGGGGTGCGCGAGCAGCCTCACCGGCACCATCACGCGCTCGCCGCATCCGGTGACCATGGGGACGTGCCCCCTCGGGACCTTCTCGTGCTCGTCGTGGAAGCGTGGAGAGGCGCCGGGCGACGACTCGCTGCTGTTCTTCTTCCTCCATGCCATGGCGATTAACAAGAGTAGGTTAGGTTAGACTGCTTGATCCTAGAGGTTGGGTTGGGGTGCTTGGAGCTCCGGCGAAGGCGGCGAGCGAGCGGTTCTTGTTTTGGCGCTGCCGAGAAACAAACGTGCCGAGGTATATATGGGGGAAACAAGACGGGACCCATGTAACCATGGATTTCCTGCTTCATAGACAGTTCATACTTCTGATATACTCATGCTTACGTGCGGTCAAAGTGATGTTGTGTGCATAGTCTTGGGTCGACCGACTTCGAACCTTCGGGGATCATGGGAGTTTACAGCACTTGGTGGCATCTTTTGACCCTACAGTGGCATTAGGGTAAAAGTCCAAGATTTGGGAAAATCATTCTCGTGGAAAAATCGTGGAGTTTGGCTGCTCCTAGATTATTACCGGAGGCAACTGCGCCGTGGGGAGCACCGCGGTAAGTGCTAGCGAGTAGCGATCGAAGGCAATTTCCACGAGCGGCCGTAGCTTTTCTAGAACACTTTTACTCTCCAAAAAATATTTTTTCTTGTACACCTGGCAGCTTGCTTTTTATTCTTGTGTGCAACTATCTTTTTCATTTTGCATGCAAGTATAGATCAAAGTGATGTTGCTGTTTCCTCCTCTTGTCGTAGTGTATGACACCGTCACACAAAGCGCACATAATTTCCGGAACAAAACACCTTTGCAGATTGGTCTCTCCCATCCGAAGGCACGAACATGAGCCCATTTTAAAATCCTTATATTTTTTGTCATATAGTATCACGTTAGCACAATAGAATGCTGTCTATCAGAGACCACTTGACGTTGTGATTGGACTTAACTACGATCTACGACCAGCGACTGACGGCTAGCGCTGAATGTTGGACCATCGTCTAATGACGAACAAAAGAGCATAATGGATATATGTTCCGGATTGCCCAAAATAAGCATATAAGTCTATGTAACACGGCGCCTGACTGCGACACCTGCTAATTTTCCCAAATCCGGGTTGATGCTCGCGGTGCGATCTGCTGATCGAACAGTTCAACCTCGCGAAAGCGACAGAGTCAATTGTGACTGCTCTGGCGCCGCCGTGTTCCCATTGGCCGCACGTGCGCATGTATGTGGCCAAAGAATGTGATGACACCGCGTTTCTTGATCCGTTTTTCCTTCTTTTCTATTCAACGTGATGTGATAGTGATAGTATGTGGCTAGCGGTTTAACAGACTGGTTATACTGGTTTCAAATTTGTTTAGAGGCACGTGCATCGATCGCGGTTCCATCTGAGTTCTTCGTCTTCCTCTATTTTTGGCATGAATTGTGTCGCTCATTCGGAACGTGCTTTGTATGTGTGTTTGAATTTTGTCTACGAATCTGCCACGGGTAACAGGCCGACGTTCTGAATTGACATTGGGCCTGGAGTAGAAATTTTAGGCCTTGACCCATAAAATTGGTCCGACCCCATTGAACGCTGCTGGTCCTATATATCTTTTTACTCTTCCCTCACAAAAATATACTGTACTCCCTTCGAACGTGCGCACCGTATGGAAAAACTGGATAGGGCGGGGCTAAGAAAAAGATTCTTGAACTCAACTACTCAAGTCTAGTCTAGTGCAGGACCCAGGTCCAGCTGATTGAAAAAACAAGTACTTCCTCCGTCCGGAATTACTTATCGCCGGAACGTTTTGGTGACAACTAATTTCGGTGACAACTAACGTTTTGGTGACAACTAATTTTGCTGACAACTAATGTTTTGGTGACAACTAATTTCGGACGGAGCGAGTATAATAATTTGGGACCTCTGGAGGAGTAACGTTGAGTTGTAATCCCATCGATGCCCGAGTTAGGAAATGACTCGTTACAGCCTGAGCTTAGCGACACGAACTCCTCCCACCACCTGAAGGGACAACTCAATGGGTCGTGTTTTCGCAGCCCATTACTTTTTATTTTTTGTGAAGTATTTTATTTTAAACTCAGAAAAATACCATATTTCTATTTAACTTTTAAATCAATGTAACAATTCAAAAAATGTTCCGAACTTATGAATATATTATTGAATTAGGAGATTTTTTGAAACATGGTAAACAGACTTTTAAATGACGAACATATTTTTGAATCCCGTGAAAGTATATTTTTAACTCTATGAACGCTTTTCGAACCACATGAACATATATCACAACCGATGAACAATTTTTTAATCCATGAATATACTTTTGAATCTCATGAACATTAATCAAACCTCATGAACATTTTTTGAAAATACATGACTTTTTTATAAACCATGAATTTTCATTCCCCGTACTATTTTCTGAATCCATGAACGCAATTTCTAACCCATTAACAACTTTTTGAAGAACATTAACACTGAATTTGTGGATCTATTTTTAAATCCATGGAACTACGTGAACAAATTATAAAATATGAAAGAAACATTTTTCACATCCGAACCCATGACCAACTTTTTGAACCTCGTGAACATTTTTTTAAATCCATGAACCCATTATTTGAATCTATGAATAATTTTCAAAGTGTGTGAAAAATTATAGTCAGGAAGAACAAAAAATAGAAAATAAATTAAAACATAAAACAAATATATATAGAAAATAAATAAAGGAAAAAGGAAAAAATAAAGAAAAGAAATGGAAAAGGAAACATCACTTAAAAAAAGTTGTGCCGCGGTGGGCGGCAAAAATTGTGGGGAAATCGAAGTTGTCCTATATATCACTTTAAACGAATCGGTGCGCCGAGTCGCCCACAATACTCTCCCACCCATTATGGGTTGTTTCTTTTGTTACATTTTTCTCTTTATTTTTTGTTTCTTTCCTTTTGTTATTTATTTTTATTTTGTTTTTATTATTTTCTTTTCTTATCCTGTTTTTCTAACCTTTTCATTTATATTTTCTAATAAATATATGAATGATTTTTTAACACATAAAACTTGACAAAAGAAATTAAGGTGAAATAAAAAGATTTATATCCAGGTCTATTTTGAAAGCTTTCATCATAGAAAAAATCGAGAGGCCTATTTATACATAGACTTATTCGTGAAGGCTTGATAGTGATAAGAAAGAGGGGTTTAACTGAAAAAGGGAGAGCCAAAATAAAATGCGAGCCAACAAATAATGAACCAAAATTAATGAAACAAGTTAGGGTGAACCGTAATATTAATGACCCACAAAATTTAAGGTGGGCCAAAGAAGCATATGAACCAAAATTTAAAAAGAACAAAAATTCAGGCGAACCAATTGGGTGAGCCGTAATAACAATAAACCAAAAATGAATTTTACAAGGCGAAAAGAAACTTAAATTCGGGTGAACTAAAAATAATAGTGAACCGAAAATATTGTGAACCAAAAAAAATAGAGATCGAAAATAAGTAAACCAAAAAGGAACTAAAATTCGGGTAAAACTGAAAAAAATAGTGAACCAAAAAAGGAACTAAAATATGGGTAAAACCAAAAAAATGAACAAAAAAGTATTATCGGTGGGTTAAAAAATGTTCACGGTTTCATAAAGACATATAATGTTCACACTTTCAGAAAAAAAAAGATAAATAGACGGGATTGAAAAAAATGTTCACATGTTCAAAAAACATGTTCAGTGTTCATAATTATATATTCATGTAAATAAAAATAAAAGGAGGAAAATAAAAACGAAAAATAAAGAAAAAAATGTAAGAAAAGAAAAAGAATACGAAAAAAGGAACAAAATCCAAATAAACATAAGAAACAGGAAATAAAAAAGACAAATGGGCCGGCCCATGCGGAGAAATAACTCGTGGATGGTATTAGCTAGGCCGCGGCCCATTACGTCGCAGGCAGTTTGTTGGATCCATTCTTCCATGCTTCGACTTCGAGCGTGTAGAGAGCTGACTATGGAGCGTACGTTAAAAAACAAAAACTAGCTGTAGACTTCTACTCCAATCGGGAGCTGATAGTTATTTATTTTTGTCCATTTTCCCTTCTCTGTTTTCGTCATTCTATGTCTCTCCTGGAATCGACCGATCAGGCAGGCGAGGACGGGACAAGGTACGCTCCGCGTGATCCAGCTTGTAGTTGCAGGGTCGGGTATCCACTTTGGCAATCTTGAGATCTTGTAACACATACTCCCTCCATTCTATATTACTTGACTCTTAAATAGATGTTTCTAGATTCAATTTATATATAGATACATCCATTTAGAAGTTAAGTAATATGGAACGGAGTGAATACCACCGCACCGATTGATCGTGAGTCGTGACGATGCCCTGTTGCTGTTCCATGTGCGTTACCATGTCTGTATCGGCAATGTACGTACCGTGGGCTAGCTAGCTACTGGTCCTGCACATGCGCACGTACAGTGCTCGACCAAATATTTTCATGTCCCATCTGCGATCTCATGGATCGGGACTGGGACGGTTGGCCAACCTGAAGACTTCGATGAATCCATGTAGCCTTGCGCACGCAGCTGCTCCTACTTCCTGTAGCCTATAAGGTCGAAACGGTGTGGTTTGGACAGCATTCTCAACTTGTCGATTCACACGCTCGTTGTCATCAGTACTACGTACATGTAGCAGCTAGCGCCGATTTTGTTCGATTCAACGGAACAGACTCGTCAACCACCAATGCAAGTACTTTTGTGGTTGATCGATCGCCCGACGGTAGGACGTACGAGTCTGAACTCTAAAGTCTAAAGTATCAGGGCCTCTTTGGTTCACAGGAATTGAAAAGCATAGGAATAGGAAAAATGTGGGAATAGAATGTCATGACATGTGGAATCCTACAAAAGCTGAAAACACAGGAACCAGTTACACTAGTTGTTTGGTTGCAGCATAGAAAAAACGCAGGAATTTTTCATGGTGTTGGGCACAAGTCATAGTTGTCATAGACTCGTAGAAATTTTTCCATGAGCTCCAACCTCTTGCTAGAATTCCTATGGGATTATAGTGTAGGAAAGCAATCTATAGGAATTTTATAGGATTCATTCCTTTGAACCAAATGGATTCCATAGGAAAAATTCCTATGGGTTGGAATCCTACAAAATTCCTTTGAAAATCCTTTGAACCAAAGAGGCCCTTAGAAGGGAGTAGAAGCTACAGCCTACGGCTAGATATTGTTAGAGCATCTCTAGCAGTGACCGAAAACGTCCCGAACTTAAAAAAATAACCGTCCGATACGGTCCACGCGAGGAAAAACGAGGCAGACCAGCGACTGAAAAAGTGCCCGACCCGTATCCCGAACTTAAAAAAATAACCGTCCGATACGGTCCACGCGAGGAAAAACGAGGCAGACCAGCGACCGAAAAAGTGCCCGACCCGTAAAAAAAATTCGGGCGTAAGAGAACTTGCTCCCCGAAACCGAGTATACGCGGTTTTTCACTCTGAACCGACGGTGCCCTGGAAAACCTGCAAGGCGTTGGCGGGAGGGATATTTCAGCTCCGCGTCGGGTAGTTCCTCTCCTTCCCCCCGAGTCGCTGCCGCCGCCGGCACCACCCGCCGTCCTCGATTCCGGCCATTTCCCACCGTATCTCCTCCCACCGAGTCGCCGCCGAGTCGCCGTCGCACCGGATCCAACTCGCCTGCCCCCGATTCCGGCCGTTCCCCGCCCAGTCTCCGCCGCTGCACCGGATCCGTCGGTGAGTTACGTTCCGCTCGATTCCGGTCGATTTTCCGGTGGATTTGTTGTTGATTTCTCCTCCCGTGTTCGTTTTAGATGGAGTTGAGCCCGTGCGACCAATTTTTGCTCGAGGACTCGTCCGAGTCCGACGACTCGGACGTTGAGATGTTGCTCGCCAACCACCGGCAGTAAATGGCGGTGGTGGTCCTCGCCGTGAAGGAGTTCGAGGATATGCATAGGAGGACGAGGCAAGGATCCAAAGACGGCCGCCTATGCATTCCCCGGAATCGTTTCTATGGCAACGAGCTGGTCATGCGGGACTACTTCGTCGACAGACCAACCTACCCGGCAACGGCGGAGCTTAGTGCAGTTCAGGGGGGGCGGCCCAGGATTTTCACATGTCTTAAGGATTTTTTTTTGTGAGAGAGAATAGATAGAGTTGTTTTGTGTGTTTTGCCCCCCCCCCCCCCCCCCCCCATGAAATCAGATATTGTTATTCCCCCCCCCCCCCATGAGGTTGTGGCAAGCTCCACCACTGCTACCCGGCTCACATCTTCCGTCGAAGGTACCGAATGCGTCGATCCATGTTCGTCAAAATTGTAAAAGCTTGCGAGGCCAATTGTCGGTATTTTACTCGCCGGAGGAATGCGGCCGGATTGTTGGGGTTTAGCGCGTATCAGAAGATATCCGTAGCGATGAGGGTGATTGCATACGGCATTCCGGCGGACTACGCCGATGAGTATCTTCGCATTGGCGAGGATACTACAATCGAGTCAGTGCGCATTTTCGCCAAAGTGATAATCCGCCTCTTCGGTCCTATTTATCCTAGAGCACCGAATGAGGAAGACACGGCGAGGTTGATGGCATAAAATGAGGCTCGTGGTTGGCCGGGCATGCTAGGTAGTGTTGATTGTATGCACTGGGCGTGGAAAAACTGCCCGAAGGCATGGCACGGGCAGTATTGTGGCAAGAGTGGTGATGCAACGATTGTTCTTGAGGCCGTTGCATCCGAGAATTTGTGGATTTGGCATTGCTTCTTTGATTTGTCGGGCACACTCAATGACATCAATGTGTTGCAAAGGTCTCATTTATTTGCGAGGCTAGCTAGTGGTGATGCTCCGGCTTGCAACTACACTGTCAATGGGCATGAGTACACAAAGGGGTACTATCTTTCCGACGGTATATATCCCCCTTGGTCTACATTTGTGAAGACCATCTCAAAACCAGAGACTAAAATGGAGATCCACTTTGCCAAGGTACAAGAGGCAGCCCGGAAGGACATTGAGAGAGCATTTGGGGTTTTGCAATCTAGGTTTGCCATAGTTCGAGGTCCAGCTCATTTTTGGGATAAAAAAACTCTCAAAAACATAATGACATGTTGTGTGATTCTTCACAACATGATCGTCGAGGATGAGAGGGACTTGAACTTGGATTTAGTCTATGACAATGTAGGCAAACGTGTGAAACCGGCAAGAAACCCAGATATAATTAGAACATTTCTTCAGACTTGCCGGAAGATTGAGAACAAGGAAACTCACTGCCAGCTTCAAAAAGATCTCATTGCGCACCACTGGCACATGCAATGGGCAGTAATCTGCCATATTCATTCATTTTATTAATGTGTAATTTGAACCATTATTTATTTGAATTCGATTTGTATTGGATTATTATTTATTTATTTGGGTTGTAACTTAAACTGTAATTTGGATTAAGTTTGTATTGTACAATAAACAATATTCTACAATGCGCGAGCTAGTCCCATTCCACAGAATCTGGCCGGATGTAGGGATGGCAATGGGTACCCTGTAACCGTGTACCCTGCGGGTAAAAACCCCATTAGGGTAAGGGTTTGTGACTAAAAAAATACACATGGGTATATAAATAGGAAAATTTTGTGCCCATCAGACAGAGCGGGTACGGGCATGGGATTGCATAACCCATACCCGCGTGCCTTTGTACCCGTATAAATTATGTCAACTAGTGCTTAGTTTAGTTAAACCTAAACTAATTTTTAATCTCGCGTAGGAACTAGACAGGTCAACTCAAGGAGCGCCACGATCGATCGGANTCCTTCATCAAACCTATTGATCAAGTTTGAGCTTGTTGGTCCCAACCAAGTTGGGTCCTAAGAGGTTAGTCACAATAGGCTTGGCAACCCAAATGGGTTCTTTTCTTGACACCACTTTGAGTCCCCACATATTGGCAAACACATTGCCAACCCTATCCTTTCTAGAGAATAGACATCATCAATAATTATGGGATGGGATAGAGTACCGTTTGTTGCATGAAGAGGCCAAGTGACCCTTCTCACGGCATAAGTAGGCAATATCGACTCTTTTCTTTCTTCTTAATAGGCTCCTTAACTTGAGGAGCAATGACTTGAGTCTTCTTAGGAGGTGGCCCTTGTTCAACCCGAGTTGAGCATGAGATTGAACAATAGGCCGCTTCCCTAATTGCTTCTCCTAAGAGCTTTCTTCTTCATTGGGCAATCCCTAACATGATGCCCTTCAATTTGCACTTGAAGCAAACAATCTTGACCGAGTGATGACTTGTTCTTGGTCCTTCTTATTGCGACTCTTGGACTTGTTCTTGATATTGGAGTGAATCCAAGTCCACTCTTGTCATTGGGGGATTTTTGCACGCTCAACATGTTGTCAAACGTGGCCTTCCCTTTATGACGCTTCTCCACATCTTTTCTTCAACGAAGTGGCTTGTACCTTGTGCTCTTTAGACTTCCCTACAAAATTAGTAGCTACACAAGCCACTAGTGGAAGTTGAGGCTTCATTGTTAGAGCAACTAGGCACAAAATGTAATTCAACAGATGATTTAGCATTAGTGTGAGATGAAGAATTACACGGACTAGCACATGGCATTTTATAGCATTTTTATTAGAAGTTGTGCCATTGTCCACATGAGGCTCACTAGATATTACCTTGGTAGCGATAGCCTCATGAGCTAACCTTAGCTTATCATGAGATACTAGAAGATCTTCATGAGAGCTCGAGAGCTTCTCATGGCTTTCTTCTAATATCTCATAATTGCTAGTTAGCAATTTAAGTTGAGCCCTTAGCTCAACATTCTCCTTTAAAATGGATGCTTCACAAGAAATAGAGTTAGTAGCACAAGCATCAACATTAATAGCAATGGAGAACAAGTAGGAAGCTCTTTTAGTAATTGAGCTTGAAGTTGATCATGAGACTTAGTGAGATGAGCAAGAGAATCTTCCAAGGACTGACATCCTTTTCAAATTTCACATTAGCCTCAAGGAGTCTAAACAATTTCAACAACAAGCTCATCATTTTTATTTTAAAAATCATTAGCCACCTTGAGAGCTCCATCATGGGTTTCATTTACTTTAGATAGCTCTAGAGTAAATGTCTCCTCAAGAGATTCTTGGTGGTTTGTTCTTCTTCGAGAGCTTTCCTTAAGATCCGCAATCGTGTTCGCATAACCACGTTCGCGGAGAAGACTTTCATCTTCACGTGCTTCCAAATCATCTAATTCTTGCTTGTACCCAACAAAGTAGTTATGAATTCTATGAAACTATCATGAGCATTTTTATCATTTTGAAGAGCACGTTCAATCATTCCACTCTTATTCATAAGGGAGGTCAAAACAATTATCCTTATCTTCATCATTATCGTCATCATCATTAGATGTATATAAGTAATTTTTTGAAGATATGGAAGGACTATCAACACAAGCATGTGAAACATTTATAGTGCTAGATGTGTTTAAGTCCAAAGATAAATCATTGCAATAAGATAGAGATGAAATATTATCTAAATAGAAGCTCACTATCATTATTGCAAAATTTATCCCTACTCACCATTGCATTATTTTGTGGCTTGCCACATGTAGGTGAGGTAGAAGAAGTTGAGAACTTATTACGCCCGGAGGTGGAGTGAGAACCATCATTCTCACTATCCAAGGACACACCATAACTGTCTTGAAGCTTGGTCCATAGCTCATGGCCATTCCGATAAGGAGAGATCGACAAAGCAACTGCATGACTCAAAGACTTGAAAATCACATTAGAAGCTTCATCATCTAGATAAGAATTTTCCTCATCCTCTAGAGGAGAAAAACCCATATCTAGAATTTGCTCTATATTTGGATCAATGTCCCGAAAATAATTTAGCATGCGATTTCTCCAATCATTATAATTAGTGCTATCGAATATTAAAGAAGCATTGTGCACTAAACCACTAGACGACATCTTTACTCTCTAGGCCGTGAAGCCCTATAAGAGAGAACCTGCTCTGATACCAATTGAAAGGACACGGATGTCGCCTAGAGGGGGGGGGTGAATAGGCGATTTAAAATTATTACGGTTAAGGCTTGAATAAATGCGGAATAAAACTAACGTTTAATTTATCAAGCCAAAACCTAAACTAGCTAGGTTTACCTATGTGCACCAACAACTTATGCTAAGCAATATGATCAACTAGGTGATAGCAAGATATATGACTTTAAGCTCGATGTCTATCACAAAGTAAATAGCATAAGTAAGAAGCTCAGGATAGAAATACCGAGGCACTTGGAGACGATGATTTATCCCGAAGTTCACTTCCCAATGGAAGCTAGTCTCCGTTGGAGCGGCGCGGTGTTCACCAATGTGAAACACCGAGTAGCCCTAATATGGCACACCGTATCTCCGTTGTGTCTTACCACCAATGTGGCGAGGCACTTGTCACTATGTTGCCGTTGAGGTTGACAACTAGAACCTTTACAAGGGTGAAGCTCACTCCACAAGTTGGAGGGTCTTCACCAAATGCACCGAGCCGCCAAGACTCGATGCCCAAGGCCGGGGCACACACCACAACTCAATTGATGGCTCCCGACAATATGTTCGTAGCTACCAAAGCTCCGAAGCAACAAGGTTGAGTCACACTCCACAATTGGAGGCTCCCAACGAATCCCGTAAGCCACCAAGACTCCGAGAAATCAAACCGTCTAGGGTACCAACGTGCCCTAGAGGAACAAGCTCTAGGGCACCAAAGTACCCAAGAGTAACAAGCTTCTCAACTTCACTTTCCACGAATCACCGTGGAGAACTCAAACCGATGCAACTAATGCAATGGCAAGAACACACTAAGTGGTCAAGTTCTTCCAACCCGAATCCAACCAAAGCAACTAATGCTTGGGAGGGATTAGGGAGGAAGAACAAAGGAGGAACACAAAGAAAACTCCAAAGATTTAGATCCAAAGTGTTCTCCTCACTTAGAGGAGAAATCAATAGGTGGAAACACGGATCTAAATCTCCTCTCTCTTTTCTCTCAAAGAAGTATCACGAACTAGTGGAGAGAAGAGAGAAAGCCAAGCTCAAGAGGTCAACAATGGAGGAGGGAGAATAGCTCAAGAGTTGGCAAGAAGGTTACTTTATTTTGGGGAAGAAGCCCCTTTAAATAGGGGCCCCGAAAATGCGACCGTTGGAATATTTCGTGTGCAGGGAAAAAAGAAAAGGAAAAGGAAAGCAGGCCGGCCTGGGAGCCGGCCCAGGCCGGTGAGGAGGCCGGGACTTAACCCGAGCGGGCCGGCCGGGAAGCCGGCCCAGGCCGGCAGCAAGGCCGGGCGATGGGAGGAGTGTGGCGCGGGCCAGCGGCCACCCGGGTGGGCCGGTCTGGGAGCCGGCCCAGGCCGGCATGAAGACTGGGAGGCCTACCGAAGCGACCGGTCGATGATCCGGCCCAGGCCGGCGGTGTGACCGGGAGGGTGGCCGAACGGGCCGGCCTGGGAGCCGGCCCAGGCCGGCGGTGAGGCCGGCGCCCCCCCCCCCCCCTTTTCTTTTTCCTTTTCTAATATTCTGTTTAGAAAACTACCGATACCGAAAACGCAATATCTTCCACATACGAACTCCGTTTTCGGTAAACTTGGACTCGTTGGAATCGTCACAACGAGTACTACAAGAATATGCACAGAAACATCATTGTTCAACAAGATATGGTAAAGCCAAATGGTGATAGGTAAAACCCTTTTATTAAAACCCGGAAAACCATATCTTTTGCATATGACGTCCGAATAACACAAAACCACTTTTGTTGGAAAGAGGACGACAAATGCTACCCAATAACATGTGAGAATATTGAAACCAAGCAAGGGAGATTTTGCTAATAAATGGAAGAGTGAAACCTTCCGCATAGATGGACCGACAAAATCTCCGACACCGAAAACTCAATAGGGAACACATATGAGAACCGTTTTCGGTGACCTTGGGCTTGTCATGACAAGCACGACAAGCACCAATACCACACCATGATAAGAGCCAAATAGGAACCAAAAAGGATGATGCCAAGGATGCAAAGGTTTGAGCTCTCTACGACCGATACGCTAAAGCTCACTTGAGAGCCCCTCTTGATAGTACGGTTACCTATCCTAAAACCCGGTCTCACAACTACAACCGCGAGACCGGTAAAATAGAAACCCTATCAAGATCATACCTTTGCCTAGAGCATTCCACTTGAGCTAGATGATGACGATCTTGATCTACTCTCAAGTGGATCACCTTTCTTGATTTTGCTCCGCTTGGTGAAGACACACATATTGCTCCCCCATACACCAAGATGGGAGAGACACTCTTCGACATATCTTCACATGGCCTTTATCTTGATGATGATCAACATGTGACGCCATCCACCATGGACAACATAGGATCTTGATCAACAAATGATCTTCTTCTTCACATTCCCCAGTCTTGTATGTTGATCAATTTGCACTTAGCCTTGATCAACATATAGTCTTCTTCTTTTAGCCTTGACTCCAACATATGGAGTACAATCATTCCATACGGACCAACACTGCAAATATAACTCAAGCACACATTAGTCCATAGAGATTGTCATTAATTACCAAAACAACACATGGGGGCAACCATGCCCTTTCAGTAGGGCTGCCGGAGTGACAGAAACCTAAGCCCCATCCCGGTTTTTGACATTGTATGGGATAAAGAGGACCGTATGATCTTAATGCTATGGTTGAGTTCTTACCTTAATGAATGTTAGTAGTTGCGGATGCTTGCTAATGTTCCAATCATATAGTACATGTAATCACAAATAGTTGAGAACGTGTATGTTTTGCCTCTCCCACATAGAAAACTGCATCAAAGACAATTAACCGAGTAGCTTCACTAATTAATTATGGACAATTCCGCCACGTGTTCCATCACTTTTCCACACTCATGGTTCTGTTACTTTATGTGACCTTATTGTTGTAGCAACTAACTTTTAGTTTCTTCTTCTTTATTATCTTGCAAATCTATCATTTCATACCCGTTTTGTTTCTCTAGTTTTATTTCCTAGATAATGCAAACTTCCGGTGTGCGTAGAGTTGTGTCAATGGTTGATGGAACTTGGGAGAATAATTATCCTACCTTTAGCTTCTCGTTGGGTTCGACACTCTTACTTATCGAAAAGGCTACAAACGATCCCCTACACTTGTGGGTTATCAGGCAGCTAATATAAATCTTGAGATTGACTTATATTCAAAATGAACAAGGATGCAAACAGGATCCCGTCAAAATATCACATGGAGTTAATTTTATGGTTTAGTTCAAATTTGAAGACAAAATTTTAAGAGTAAAATGCAGGTTTAGTATACCAACTTGCCGTGAATGTGCGCTTTGGTCACCAAGTTGTGAAACACTAAAAGCGGATCATCAAATTGCCACGCGCGAGCGTTTTGGTCACTCCGTGACGGCGGCAGTTAGTTCACTTACGTGGCAGACTGTTTTTTAACAAATCCCCCTAAAGTTTTGTTTTTTTACAAATCCTCCCCAAAAAGGCAAACAAAAAATAGTTCAAAAAGACCTAGCAATTGAAATAAATAAAAATTTAATAGGTAATTTGCAAAAAAAAAAAAGGCTGCCACGTACGTAAATTCATGGCCACCGTCACGGTGTGACCAAAACGCTCGCACGTGGCAACTTTGTGACCCGCTTTTCGCGTTTCGCAACTTGGTGACCAAATCGCACATTCGCGACCTTGTTTTACTTAAATTTTAAACTAAAAAACCTTAAAATAAACTATAAATGAGATATACACGATATACACAGCCAGGCGTGTATACATTATGCGGAATGTGTAGCCGATATTATCATGGTCCTCCTCATGGATATTGATGGAAGATTCCATTACTCTAAACCATTTCTTAGAGCATTTCCACGGGGAGTGTGTCTAAATTGTGTCCGGCACCTCCCAATTGGAGGCCCAATTAGGTGGTGCCGGACACTTGGCCGGCACTTTTTTTCCCTCCACACCGGCACCCCCTAACGGCCGGACCCAAACAAAACAAATTAATATTACAATAAATTCATTTGATTCAAATAGAAAGTTCGATAAAATTTGATTCGATTTCAATACAAATTCGATACGTGTAGGTGTGGCTGTGTCGGTCGATTCACACGCTCGTGTCACGTGTCATCTACTACATGTCTTTTTTTTTTTAAAGAGGCAAAAGACTTGCCTTTTCATTTATTAAGAGATAAAAAAGAGTTTAAGATTTACATGGTCAAGGCCAACTCCTCCCAAAAGCGAAAAAACAGCACGCTAGGGGGAAACAAAACACAGCATCATCGAGATGACTACTCTCCCGGTATGAACCCCACCAAACACGTCGCACCCGCCTTGACCCATGTTCCTCGCCTCTTCCTTGATATCCGAGAAAAGCACACTTGGAAGGTGGGATGTGTGTCTAAAAATCCTCGAGTTTCGCTCGTTCCATAATTTCCACGCAACGAGGGAGATAATGGATGCAGTCGCCTTGCGGGCGCCTCAGGGTGAAGGACCGAAGCAGACCAACAATCACGGACCGAGGTCCGACGAACCCATCTGTCCGGCCTAAAATGCGTGGAACCCAACCACTCGGCGATTGCATTCCAAATGCGCACAGAAAATCTGCAGTGGAAAAGAAGATGGCACGCCGACTCATTCTCCTGGCGGCAAAGAGGGCAAGCACCACAATTGGGCCACCCCCGACGCTGCAGCCGGTCCGCGGTCCAAACCCTATCTTGGATGATCAGCCACGCGAAAAATTGTACTTCGGAGGGGCCCAAGTTTTCCAGACGAGAGGGTCCATCAAAGAAAGAGTGGAGCCATCAAACTGGAGCCGGTAGGCGGAGGAAGCCGAGTAGTCCCCGGAGGTGGTAGAGCGCCAGGAGATGTAGTCAGGAATGTCTGGATTCAAAACAAGATCCTGCAGCCTCGTCCAAAGGTCGACGAACTGCCCAAGGTGCTCCACCGAGAGGCCATCAGCAAGGTTCAACTGTCTAATCCAAGCATTGTCGCGGAGGGCCTCCTGCACGGTCCATTTTTTGCGCTTGCATAGGAGGAAGATGCTAGGAGCAATGTCCGAGGGACTACGATCGAAAAGCCACGGCGAGCGCCAAAAATCAGCGGTGGACCCATTGCCAATTGTAATCGAAGTAGCAGCATAGAACAACTCCAAATCTTCATCTGTGCATGGGTTCCCTAACCCGACCCAAAGCTTGTCCGGCGATCTCCATTCCTGCCAAGGCCAATGCAATCTGAGGGCCCTAGCAAAGGACTGAAGATCAAGAACTCCAAGGCCGCCGAGAGATTTGGGACGACAAATAGTGGGCCAATTGACCTTGCATTTTCCTCCAGTGATAGAAGTGCCACCCGCCCACAAGAAAGCTCTCTGAATTTTTTCGATGCCCTTAAGAGTACCCGCAGGGACGGCCACCGGCGTAATTGTTGGGAATATGCCCTAGAGGCAATAATAAAATGGTTTATTAGCATATTCATGTTTATGATAATAGTTTATTCTCCATGCTATAATTGTATTAATTGGAAACATAATACATGTGTGGAATATAAACAAACAGGTGTCCCTAGTAAGCCTCTACCGGACTAGTTCGTTAGTCAAGAGATGGTTAGAGTTTCCTAACCATGGACTTGTTACAGTCACTTGATAACGGAGTCATATCATTAGGAGTAATGATGTGATGGACAAGACCCAAATAATAAAGAGTTGCAATTGATCGTGTCACAACATCCTTAGACCATGAGATTATGTCACTCCCGTTTACCGGAGGAGTACTTTGTGGACATTAAACGTCACTTCGTAACTGGGTGATTATAAAGGTGGCTTTCAGGTATCTCCAATGGTATTTGTTGGGTGACATGAATCAAGACTGGGATTTGTCCTTCCTTGTGACGGAAAAGATATCTCTGGGCCCTCTCGGTAATATAGCATCAAGAAAGGTTGCAACCATGTGATTAAGTGTTAATCACGGAGATCCTATATTATGGACGAGTAAAGAGAATTTGCCAGGTAACGAGATTGAACTAGATATGGAGATATTGACGATCAAGTCTCGGGCAAATTAAATATCGGTGAGACAAAGGGAATCGTATACGAGATTAAGAATCTCCGGCATCGTGGTTCAATCGATAAGGAACTTCGTTGAATATGTAGGAGTCAATATGGGCATCCCGGTCCCGCTGTTGATTATTGATATGATCATGTCTGCATGTTCTCGAACCCGTAGGGTCACACACTTAACGCTCCGATGTAGCTAGGGTTAGCGATGAGATAATTGATGGTATGAATGAATATTGATTCGGAGTCTCGGATAGGATCCCGGACATCACGAGGAGTTCCGGAGTGGTCCGGAGAATAAGATTCATATAAGGAAAGTGTTTCCGGAGGTATCGGAAAAGTTCCGGAATATTTGCATAGGGTACCGGAAGGTTCTAGAAAGTTCTAGAGGAGTCTAGAAGTGGGACCCACCTAATGTAGGGGGCCCACATGGACCAAAGGGGGTGCAGCAACCACTTGGGCTGCGCACCACCTAGAGGCCCACATGGGCCTAGCCGGCCAAGGCAAGGGAAGGGGAGGCCAAGTCCTAGTTGGACTAGGTGGCTAGCCACCCCTAGTTGGAAAGGGCCCAAGCCCAAGTCCACTTGGACTCAACTTGGGGGCCAAGTTGTGGGGGCCGGCCAGCCCCCCTCCAAACCCTAGCCGCCCCCTATATAAAGAGGAGGGAGGAGGGGGTGCGCACCACCCTTGAGGGCTGCCCCTCTCACATGCCCTAGCCGCACCCCTCCTCCACCTCCTACCTAGCCGCGCCACCCCTCCCTTGCAGGGCTGCCGCGCCACCTCCCAAGCCGCACCACCCCTATGCCCTAGGGCTGCTGCGCCTTCTCCTCTCCCTCTCCCTCTCACATGGCTTGGCGAAGCCCTGTCGGACGGAGCACTCCACCATCAACGCCACCACAACCGTCGTGGTGCCAAGATCCATCTAGCCATCTCCACCTTGCTTGCGGGATCAAGAAGGCGGAGATCTACATCGAGCCGTACGTGTGGATACCGCGGAGGTGCTACCCCTTGTGGCACTTCGTCGGATTGGACTTCGAGGAAATACATCTCCTCGCGACTAGATGAGTCTAGTTGCGGGGATCGACTAGCCAACCCCTGCACCGACAAAATGCGTTTGTTGATCTTCAAGGGTAAGAGATTGGATCTCTTCTTCGCTACCTTCATCTAATAGATCTAGATCCTTGGGGTTTATTCCGCTTGTTGCGTAGGAAATTTTTTTGTTTTCTATGCTACGACCCCTTCAGTAATGTGATAGATAGCCTGCGAGGTGGAGACGGACTTGACCCAAGTGCACCGTCCAGCGGCAGTAAGATGTTTACCGATGCGAGTGGGGAGTTTGGCCGCAATCTTGTCCTCAAGAAATTGGAAATCCACCTTCCGCAGATAGTGAGTAGACAGTGGGAGACCAAGATATCTCAGCGGGAAGGTGGCGCGAACAGCGGGGAGGCCCGCCCGGATGTTATCAAGATCAACATTGGAACAACGAATTGGCACCACCGAGCTCTTCAAAAAATTAGTGACAAGACCGGTTGCCTCTCCAAAATCTGCAAGGATGGAGGCAAGAGTGTTCACATTGTCCGCAATGGGCTTCAAAAAAATCACCACATCGTCCGCATATATGGACGTTCGAAGGTTTGGCCCTCTCCCATTGACCCGGCGAAGGAGTCCCCGGTCCGTCGCCATCTTAAGGAGCTGCTGAAGGGGGTCGATGCCGATGACAAAAAGGAGTGGAGAGAGGGGATCCCCTTGCCGCAGCCCCCTGCCATGACGAATTGGGTCACCCGGAACACCATTTAGGATAATCCTAGAAGAGGCCGTGGATAGAAGGATCGAAAGCCAGTCCAAAAAGCGATTTGGAAACCCCAAGTGCCGTAAAAGGTCGATGATATAGTCCCATCGGATTGAATCGAACGCCTTCTTAATATCAAGCTTGAACAGCAATGAAGGAGATTTGTTGCGGTGCAAACGTCTAGCAAAGTTCCGCACAAAGAGGAAGTTGTCATGGATACTTCGGGTTCGAATGAAAGCACTTTGCGCATTGGAGACAAGCACATTCATGTGAGGCGTGAGGCGCAAGGCAAGAACTTTGGAGATAATCTTGGCAATGGCGTGAATTAAGCTAATGGGTCTGAAGTCGCCAATGCCCTCCGCCCCCTCCTTCTTCGGCAGCAAGGCGACAAAAGCCGAGTTGAGCCAGTGGAAGTTCTCCCCATGGAGATTTGAGAAAAGGTTGATCACTCTCATAATATCGGACTTGATAGTGGTCCAACAAGATTTGAAGAAAGCTCCCGTGAAGCCATCCGGACCGGGGGCCTTGTCGGAAGGCATGGAAGAGATGGCATGAAGGACCTCGGTCTCTGAAATAGGGTCATCAATTCCTTGAAGGGGACAAGGCGTGAAGTCAAGAGCCTCCCAGTTTAAGGCCCGAGTGCAACATACAGCACCGATTTCGTTCGATTCAACGAAACAGACACTTGGATAGCCGTACGAGCAAGGCCTTGACCCTGCATCATCAACCACCAAGTACTTTTGAGGTTGATCGCCTGACGGCAAGACAGCCTAAAGTACTGGAAGGCAGAAGCTACAGCTAGTTGTTTGTTAATGCTTCACTTCACACGTCGATCCATGAGGTGCTGGAGAGAGGCAAAGGTACACCAACTTGCTACTAGCCCAGTGCTGGATCGACGACGACCTACCCACCCGGCAGAAACCGATGCTGTGCGGCATGTACGAACTACGAACACTCCGTCGATGGACATGGATGGGGCAGCGGCGGCCATGCCGCGAGTCCCACACTCCGAAGAATCCTGCCGGAGTGGAGTACCAATTGGAGGACGTGCGTACAGTACGGATGGCCGGCGGTGGCTCGATCGACCACGAACGTAGTGGTGGGTGTTGGCCATCGCGAAGGATTAAACAAGACAAGTACGGACGTGCGTCCGGCCAGGTACCAAAGCACACTGCACTCTTTTGCAACCGCCCCACTCCACCGGCCGTCCACACAAAGGCTAAATCAACCGAGTCGGTGCTACGTACCCGGGCACTTGAGAATCGCTAAATCGATCTCAATGCATATGCTTGCATTTGCTGCATCCACTACTCTATAGTTGAACCATTCTTTGCACGTTGACGAGACGCTACTTAATTAGCTAGCTTTTGAGAGCGCACTTGATAATTCAGTGTGCATATCCATTTCCATGGAAACCTTCCAATGACACGGCATGGACGGCTACCATAGATTATTCACACGCCCACCTTTGTGCAAAGGAGCTTAATTAAGTTGGCGGCCCTAACAAATAAAAGGAGCTTACCACTTTGAGCTTACGCGGCCTATTTATATGGTGCAAATTGAGCATATGGACATAGTGGACATATATATAGGACGGCACAGCAAAGGGTCAACGTTCCACCGATAGCTAGTCATCCCACACCAAGCGGAAATAATTG
Source organism: Puccinellia tenuiflora (assembly GCA_012064385.1). Lineage (NCBI taxonomy): Eukaryota > Viridiplantae > Streptophyta > Magnoliopsida > Poales > Poaceae > Puccinellia > Puccinellia tenuiflora. The sequence continues at coordinate 3,787,832 of QRDG01000150.1, read as the reverse complement.
ACCGAACGCAAGGGCCACTTCGACGATCAATACATTAATCAACCTCTTTGCAAAGTGCTCAACGTAAACTCGTGCCCTGTGATGGAGCGACTTTATCTTGTACGATTTGGAAAACAAGAAATAATAATGCTTGTTAATTTGAAACGATGCTCATGAGCTATATTGCAGAATAACCAAGACAGAGTTATAGTCTTGCTAGTAGTATGTATGGTTTTCGCCGGCTTTCTTTAATTAACCGTGTGTTGTATGGTTTTTGGGTCCGGTTCCCCTATTAACTGGATCAACTCTATTTCTTCGCAATGCGGGAGCTCGATGTCCGCCCTCTGACGAGGTTTCATCAAAAGAGTTAGTCTTGATGAAGGTGTTGAGAAGCTCACGAAGGTGTTCCAAGAGGCGTATCTCACACAGCAAGCGTCTATCTGTTTTGCTGTGTAAGAGCATCTCCACCGAGGGTCGCAATAGGGCCCCTAAAGCTCCATTAGGACCCCGGACAAAAAAAACAAGCCACACCGGGGGGTCGCAAAGGCCTTGTCCAGCCCGAAACCTGTCCGGCACCGCCAACAGGGCCTCCAAAGTTGGGGGCTGCCTTCGCGGTGCCGGACACTGTCCGGGCAGATCTCCACTGACAGGATAGGCCCGCCTGTCATCCACACACCCGTCCCTTCGAGGGTTTAATGGCGGGGCAGCCTTACGAAGCGGCGCTGCAGCCGACGCGGCGGAGACGTATCGCCGGCATTAAACCAGCACGTCGCCTCACCGGCCAACTGTCCCTTCCCGCGTGCGCCACCGTTTCTGTCGGGGATGTAACCCCAGGTACCCCCGAGTTAATGGTGCTGCTGTATTAATAAAAGAGAGTGAACCAATAAAAGATAGAGGAAAGGGCAGAAAAAGGCGGCATGGGCCGGTTTTGGTGCTACCCAGGCCGAGTCAACGCCAGCCTCGGCTGGGCCGAGTCATCGCCAGCCTCGTCTGGACCGGCATCCGCCACCTCGGACGGGCCGGGACGCTCCCCACTCGGACGGGCCGACGTTGCCGCACCTCAGCGGACCGGCATCCAGTAGCCTCGGCTGGGCCGGCCGCCTTTACCTCGGGCGGGCCGAGATGGCCTCGCCTCGGAGCAGGCAGCCGCCTCTCTACCTCGGCTGGACCGAGATCACCATACCTCGGCTGGACCGACTCGGGCCGGGCCTTCCCCACATCCCGGCAGGCTGGTGTCAGCTCCTCGTGGGCTGGGCCACATCGGCCGAGTCTCCCAGGACCGGATCATCGCTGAAGGAACGGGATCGCGGCACTAGGCCTTCTTCGCTCCTTCGACCGGATCACGTCTACGACCGAGACATCGTCGAGCATCCGGCACTCTACGTCGACACCCGCACCAGCTACCAGATGCCAGCTACCCCCAGGAGAAGATAAGATGGTGGCCAGAAGATCCAGTTGACCAAGCAGCAGCAAGACAAGGAACGGACAGCCAGCATGGCTACAGTGACACGGACGTGACTAGAGTACAGATGATGACGCGTGCACAATGTTGATTAGACCCCAGTAGTCATTTCAGCTATAGTGTGTGCATAGTGACCTGCGGGCCACCCCTTGTCCCCTTGGCTCTCCCTATATAAAGAGCACCAGGGGGAGAGCTCTCGGCAGCCCCCCGGGAGGAGGCTCATTTTCCTCCGTGTTCGCTGCTAGCTCTCCCCTCCATAGCTTAGTGATGTCTCGCATAGACAAATAGATACTTAGACATACAGCTCAAGGAGCATTTGTACAGATCGTATACAGAGGGGAAATACACCAAATAGGCTAGATGCTGCTGTAGGGGTTTTATCTCTTATGAGAGGCCCGAAGCAGGGTAAATCGTTGTGTTCGTCTGTTCTTCCGTGTGCGTTCCTCAACGTGCTATCCCTCCCCGAATCCTCTAGCGTCCATCGGCCCCAACTTAAGCCTACCCCTAGGCATCTGTTGTTCACCACGACGACAGTTGGCGCCCACCGTGGGGCTGGTAGTGGCGCTTGCTGGATTAAATTTGGACGGGACTTTCTTCGTTAACTCGGGGACTCAGCATCAATGTTGTCCCCGCGTTTTAGCTCATCGCCGACATAAAGCAACCGCAGACCGGCACCCGGATGCTTGAACTGGATCCCGGGCCGAATTAACAAACGCCTACCTCAAGCACTTCCTTGCTGGACTCCCCGACGCCCGAGACCCCGGCTTCACGTCCACGTGCGTCGTCGTCTCCTCCCGCGCATCTGCGTCACCTTCATCAACCTGCGCCCATGCATCCCCACGCAGTCCTCTACGCCTGCTCATCTCCGCCCGAATCTCCCGGGCCCGAGCTCGTGTCCGCGCCCAAAAGCTGCTCCGTCCGAGCCCGCCTCGGCCTCCTCCAGCTCCGCCCCTGCTCCGCCTGCGCGCCCGCCTGGCCTGCCGCGCCCCGCCTCGCCGACTCGCTGGCCGCGCTCCTGCTGTAGCGCCCCGACCCCAGAACTATACAATGAAGCTTTGTGCAACCGGTCATGCTACACAATCGAATGTTACTGGGTTTACCAATCCCAGGACAAAACCTTTGGCAGGCGTGCTCGGAATGGATCATCGGCACGCAACACTTCGATCATGCCATAAGCTCAGACATAGCTTTCATGCATAATAAAGAGATCAAGACTTGTGGAACAACTGGCACATCACAGACTCTACGACACAAAGATTCATATAGCGACTCATATATGAGGAAGATGCAAATTACACACAAAAGGGATCACCGACCCATCAGTACATCAAGCGGAAGCGAGGTAGTGTTGTCTAACAACAAGATGCAAATATGGCCTGAGAGGCCTACAGATAATAATCCCAGCCAGCTTGTTCCACGGTCCCAAGCTGCCACCTGGGAACCCCGAACTATTCGTCGATGTACAGGAAGAAACCACCAGTGTGCTCGGTGTCGTCCTCCTCTGAAACAAATTAAAAAAAGGCAGCAAAGAGAGACTGAGTACGACGTACTCGCAAGTTTAGTAGGGCGATATAGGCCCAATGCCGACGGAGGCTCTAAAGCTGTATGTAGTTATTTTGCATAAACCTAGTTTTCATAAACCAAGACATAAATGACACAAAGGCATCGTCTACTCAGAATATTTTTCTCAAAAGGGGTAAGAGAGTAACTTTCATCTTCGGTTCTCATCGAACCAACTTATAGCCAAACATCTCTCAACTCCACCAAAGGCACTCCCTCGAATCACCCTCGAGGAAATGAACCTTTTTAACACACGTTGAGTGCATCCTTTAGCTGCGAAATTAATTAATTAAGGTTAAGGTTCTCTATGAGCTATCCGCCTTTCCCAAGATTTGTCCATAACCGTGGACACGGCTTTTCGAAAAGATTTACCCTGCAGGGTTGTACTAATTTACCCATCGGTACCGTCCGGCTCACCTGATTGGCCCTCTTCCAAGGAAGGCCGGCGAGTGGGTGCGGTTAAACCTTCACCTCGCATGAGACTATCCAAGAGTCATCTATGGCCACAGGACAGGTTCAGTGCCTATTTCAGCACCCTGCCCCATCGCCACGTCCTAAACACCACCGTCCTCAACATTCCTTTTTCCACCCACACACTCACACGCAAATGGAAATAGCAAACTAGAGGACCCTTGGATACGCCCGCACAAGTTATTTAGTTAAAGGGGATTCCATATCGTTGGAAGCACGCTCGATTCTTGGTTCTAGCTAAAAGCACTCTCAGCCTAGATGGCAAGAATGAGGCAAATCACCATCCCTGATGGTAACTCATCCAAGCCTTTAAGAAAATTAATTAAGTATCACACACATCCTCCACATTGTCCGAACATTCCATCAATATCATAAATCATGGAAATGAATAACGGACAGCTAAGCATTTGACTAAGCATGGCTAAGCATAGCTAAGCATATAAATACAACAATTCTATCTTTGTCTCCGGTCAACACATCAAACCTATGGTTAATAGGTGGGGATACATGTATTGGTTCGGGGATAAACATGCATTCATAGGATACTCTACATTGTGATCAAAAGTGACATTGGAACCACATGCAATATTATGGTGGATAAAATAAGTTTAGAAAACAATAGGATGCTAGATGCCAAGAAGGTTAGGTTATCTCTTGGCTTGCTGTCGGGGCGTGTAGTACGGCTCGTCGGGGTAGGTAGAGAGACCCTCGAATCCGGAATCTATCGATACCCAAACAAGAATAGAAGAACAAAATAAATCACACGAAGACAACGTGCAATGCACAATCACATGATGACACGACAAGATTATGCAAAGATATCATCATTTAATTTATCTAACAAATTAAATGGAGTTCCAAATAATTAGTGCAATTATTTGGAAACAACCCCATATTTATCTTAGTGGCTACATTATTTATAAATTATCACATTATTAAAGAAGTGGCTTAAATATGCATGAACATGACATGAATGGATAGGGTTTGTTATTCCGATCATTTTGGTACCTTATTTGTAATTTTCCGAGTATCGAAGATTAAATAGCAAATTAAATAATTATTTGAATTTAAATCTTTTAATCAAATTAATAATAACTTCAAAGGAAAATTTGTGATCAAAGTATGATATTAGCATGGTTTGATAGCATTTGACATGTTGATCACTTTGATATTTTATTCACAAATTTTGGTTAAATATTTATCGAATTATGATTTTTCCCAAATTAGGTTCTATTTATACCATTTTAGGAATTCGTAAGATAAAGGAGAAATTATTTCCTCAAAACGACATGGCAATGTTACCAACAGATAGGTTTCATTTTGCTGAACAATTTGATATTTAATTTGCAAAATTTGAAACATTATTCAAATAGTTATGATTTCTTTTATTTAAATTTTAAAATCCCAAAAAGAAAGCAAAAAGGATGGCAGGCCGGCCTCAAGGCCGGGCTGGTACCCGAAGCGGCCAGCCTTTTGGCCGGCCCAGGCCGGGCCACAGCCCGAAGCAACCGGCCTCCTGGCCGGCCGGGCTGGTTCCCAGGCCGGGCCAGATTCGACCGGGAGGGATGCCGCGATCGGCACGGCGCGCGACGGCGACCGCGACGGTGAGCGACGGCGGTGAGCCGAGGGGGAGAGGAAGGGGATGAGGGAGGATGTCCAGCTGGACCGCGTGCTCACCAGGAACTCGTCGGAGGGGGCGGCAAGGGCCGGGGAGGCCGGACGGCGTCTCGGCGGAGCACGGACGGCGGCGGCCGGAGGCGGGGAAGTTGGCTCGATTCGCGCGATTTGAGGCTTCCTAGCACGCACGGCTTGAGGAGGAGGTAGAGGTGGTTGACGCGGAGCTTCCAGCGCGGTCGGTTCGTCCCGGGGTCGACGGAGACGACGGCGAGCGTGACAGCGGCGGCGGCGAACGGTGAACGGGGGCGCGGATGGTGGCGGCGAACGAGGGCTTCCCGGAACGATTCCTAGCAGGGAGCCACAGAAGACGATGAGGCGGAGCTCGGGGTGGCTTCGGTCGTCGGCGATTTGAAGGAGAAGGTGGCGGCCGCGGCAGTCACGGGCACGGAGAAGAAGGAGGAAGCAGGGGAGGGAGCAGGTGGGGAAGGGAGAGAGAGGCACGGCCTCGGGTCCTCCTTATCCTCGGCCAAGGCGCGAGGACAGCGGCGTCATGGGCGTGGGGCAAGTGAGCGGCATGGCGCCAGGGTCCTTGGTCACCACTGTGAGGAGAAGGGGAAGAGGAGAGGCTGACAGGGGGGCCCCCCTGTCAGGTTTTTAAACATTTTGCATTTTCCCTTTTCAATTAAAACCAGTAGCACTTTAGGGATTTTATTGAGGCCCTTAACCATTTTGGAAAATTATGAAACATTTCACAGAGGCTCCCCACAACATGAAGAGGCTCCACAAAAATTGGTGCTCTAAAATAAATTGTTTAGGCCCACATTTGTTCATAGGTTTTAATATGGTCATTTTTGAAAATTTCGAAATTGTAATTATTTGGAGCACTTAAATATTTCCAAAAATAAGGAAATTATTGATGGAGGCTCATATTATAACAATGAAGCTCCCATGATTTTATTTTGAATTTTTGGAAAGTTTAACTTGGTTTAAAAAATATAATTTGAATTTAACCAAATTGAATTCTCAAATTTATTTAGTGGCTTGTTAAGAATTTAGCCTTTGGCAATTATTTATAAAAATATATCCTTGAGCTTCCTGGACAATTTGGAGACTCAAGAACACTTGGTTTTACCAATTTGAGTAAAGTAGTTGGTTTGAAATTTTGGGAAGGTTTTGCTTCCCTTTTTATTGTTTTCCAATTGTTGCTTTATTACTTAGCAATTTAAATATGTATGCCATGATGCAATGCAAAGCAAAAAGTGAAAAATTAGCCCATATTTTAGGGTACCAAACTGGGGCTGTTACACCTGCCGTGTCTCCTCCATCCAGGCCAGCGCCGACTGGCCGCGTCTCGGCCGCTCCTCCACGCGCTCGTGCGCCCGTACTCCCTCGCCTCCGCCTGCGTGACTGCCCGGCCTCCCGCACATCGCCTGGCCGGCTCCCCGCCTCGCCTCGGTCGCGCCTCGTCTGGCCGGCTCCCCGCATCCGCATCGGCGACCAACCCCGGCTCCCCGCCATGGCCTCACCCCCGCCGACTCTCTGCTGCGCCTCGCCCGAGTTGTTCATGTCGGTAGTCCGACATTCCAGGCGGGCCGGGGTGCTCACATCGGCAATCCGACATCTCGGGTGGGCTGAGGGTTGTATTTCGGTCACTCGACATATCGGTGGGCCAAGGTCCGGCATTCTAGTGGGCCGAGATAGCCGTGTCGGCATTCCGACATCTCGGGAGGGCCGAGGTCCAGCGCAGGCAGGCTGATCTCCTGGCCTCGTGAGCGCATCTCGGGCGGGTCGACATCGCCTGGGCTGGCGACGGACGCGGCATTAAGCCCAGCTCGACTGGAATCCCGGTTCGCTGAAAATCCCGGGTCGCCTACTGCTATTCTCCGTCAACAATACAAGCGTAAGTGTTTATTGTATATAGATCTGCTCCGGGTATAGATAGACAATCCTGAAAGTTACTCGGGGACTGCCCCTTCGTATCTTGCTTAGTTGTTTTCCCCGGGAACGAGATGTCATGACCCGGGGACTGGCCGGACAATCAGTTTTACAATTTCTCCTAGATAAGAAAAGTAACTTGGGGACTCGGTTGAAACCGAGTCTACATCCTAGTGCACAGTTTTACTGCTAGATTTAATTTCCGTCTTATGCTATAATTTCTTGCCTCTGTTAGTAGAATTATTGTTCCCGTTAAATTTTCATTATATATGTGCTTGAACTAACATTGAAAGGTGGTATCGGTTCTACCAAGAGAATATTCATCACCAAGACCATGATTATATCGGTCATCTCGGATTCATATTATATTCATTATGGCTTCAGAGCATATCGCGAGTAATCCTTGGTATCGTCTTGCCGAACTATAAATGGCGTATCATCCCGAGTTATCTGTTTTGTCGGCAAACCAAAGTATCATGGCATCATGCAATATCCCCAGATCACCATTTTATTTCGGTTGGCCAGAAGTATCATGGCATCATGAAGTATCCCCAGATCACCATTTTGTTTCGGTTGGCCAGAAGTATCATGGCATCGTGCAATATCTCCGATCGCCGTTTATGTCGGCTCGCCAAAATATCATGGCGTCATCCATTATTTCATATCGCCAAGTATCATGGCATCGACATGTACGTCGGATCACCATGTATCTCGGTTCGCCATGTATGCCGGCAAAGCCGGTAGACTTCATGTCCAAGGTGCCAGCATAAATCTGGTGGACCCCGCGTCCATAAACCGACATTGTTCATGCTGGCAATATGTCGATTCAGCCCACGGAGGCTATATATGATGCCGACATAGCCCATGCGGGCAATACGTCGATGAGAAAAGGCCCAAGCAGGCTATATGTCGGTCCAGATCATGCTATCGACATACGACTTCGGTAATGCCCGAGATGGCTAAAAACCGACATATGACAATGCCCAAGCAGGCACTATGTTAAACTTGCCTATGTCGGCAAAGACATCAGTATATGACAATGCCCAAGCAGGCTATATGCCAGTCCAACTCATGCTGGAGACATACGATTTTGGTAACGCCCAAAGTGGCTAAAAACCGACATATGACAGTGCCCATGCTGGCAATATACTATTCCGGGAATGCCCATGCGGATGATACCCCGATGATTGACAAATGCCCATGCGGGCTATATATTGGTATGATCGTGTGGTAATATAAAAAAAGGATGGTGCTCGTGCAGGAAGGTTTTTATTTACATGGAGATTTTAATATTGTTATTTGTTTTCTTGAAAGTCTGTGCACGACTCTGCGAGTCACCCACAGCCTCGGGGACTAATGTCGGGGATGTAACCCCGGGTACCCCCCGAGTTAATGGTGTTGATGTATTAATAAAAGAGAGTGAACCAATAAAAGATAGAGGAAAGGGCAGAAAAAGGCGGCATGGGCCGGTTTTGGTGCTGCCCAGGCCGAGTCATCGCCAGCCTCGGCTGGACCGGCATCCGCCACCTCGGACGGGCCGGGACGCTCCCCACCCGGACGGGCCGACGTTGCCGCACCTCAGCGGACCGGCATCCAGTAGCCTCGGCTGGGCCGGCCGCCTTTACCTCGGGCGGGCCGAGATGGCCTCGCCTCGGAGCAGGCCGCCGCCTCTCTACCTCGGCTGGACCGAGATCACCATACCTCGGCTGGACCGACTCGGGCCGGGTCTTCCCCACATCCCGGCAGGCCGGCATCAGCTCCCCGTGGGCTAGGCCACATCGGCCGAGTCTCCCAGGACCGGATCATCGCTGAAGGAACGGGATCGCGGCACTAGGCCTTCTTCGCTCCTTCGACCGGATCACGTCTACGACCGAGACATCGTCGAGCATCCGGCACTCTACGTCGACACCCGCACCAGCTACCAGATGCCAGCTACCCCCAGGAGAAGATAAGATGGTGGCCAGAAGATCTAGTTGACCAAGCAGGAGCAAGATAAGGAACGGACAGCCATCATGGCTACAGTGACGCGGACGTGACTAGAGTACAGATGATGACGCGTGCACAGTGTTGATTAGACCCCAGTAGTCATTTCAGCTACAGTGTGTGCATAGTGACCTGCGGGCCACCCCTTGTCCCCTGGGCTCTCCCTATATAAAGAGCACCAGGGGGAGAGCTCTCGGCAGCCCCCCGGGAGGAGGCTCATTTTCCCCCGTGCTCGCTGCTAGCTCTCTTCTCCATAGCTTAGTGTTGTCTCGCATAGACAAATAGATACTTAGACATACAGCTCAAGGAGCATTTGTACAGACCGTATACAGAGGGGAAATACACCAAATAGGCTAGATGCTGCAGTAGGGGTTTTATCTCTCACGAGAGTCCCGAAGCAGGGTAAATCCTTGTGTTCGTCTGTTCTTCCGTGTGCGTTCCTCAACGCGCTATCCCTCCCCGAATCCTCTAGCGTCCATCGGTCCCAAACTTAAGCCTACCCCTAGGCATCTGTTGTTCACAACGACGACAGTTTCCCACCATCCTTTCCCACCGCTTCCCGCCGCTTCGCGCCCATCCTTTCCCGCCGCTTCCCGGCGCTATAAAAAGAACATCGCCGTCCCCCCCGCTTCTCACCGTGCTTCTCACCTTGCCGTAGATAAACACCCAGACCGCCACCACCATGACGCGCAAGCTACAGACCGCATGGGTCACCATCACCCAAACCGCGCGCCGCCGTTACCCTCTGGAGGTGGACGAGGAGGAGGAGGGGGAGGCGCCTGTGCCGGTGTCGGTGCCGGATGATGTGGTGGCGCGCAAGCAGATGCACGAGCCACCCATCTGCCCGGACCAGCACGCGGCGTTCTTGTCCTTCGTCACGGCGCGCGAGGAGGAGGGGCGCCGCCGATTCCGTGAGTTCGTCATGGCCGCGAACGACGCGGCAGAGACGCGCGCTGTGGAGATGTCGCTCGAGACACTCGTCGAGTACGAGTACGCCCGCTCCTTCCGCGAAGCCGAGCGGGCGGCGCACAAGGAGGCGAACATGGCGAGGGTGATCGCCAAAAGCCGTCAGCTGGCAGAGGCCTTCTACCCAAACCCCTTTCCTTAACTTCTGTAACAGGGTTGAACGGGTCGAACATACAATCTTATTCTGCCCATATGCTGTGGAGGTTTGGCGAGCTGTGAAGAGGTATTTTCCAGTTCATCTCCTACGAAAACATTTCAGTTGTCCGAAGACCTGGATCTTGGATATCATAGCGAGATCGAATGACCGTGATTCGGTCGTAGTGGCTGTTACGGTGTGGCATCTGTGGGAAGAGCGTAATGCTGTTCGCAATGGCGAAAAAAGGAAGCACCCGAACAGCCTTGTTGTGCAGATCAAGGCATATATTGATTTGATCTTGCTGCATCTATTCAAGCCCCCGGCCAACCAAAGACGTGAGATTTCATCCGCTTCACCTGTGTGGTCTCCGCCGCCGGAAGGTACGGTCGTCGTTAATGTGGATGCAGCTTTGTTCTCTTCGACGTCAAGAATGGGAGTAGGGATCGTGATCAGGGGCCACAATGGAAATTTTCTTGCTGCGTGCAGTAGGTTGCTTAATGAGGTCACGATTCCGGAGGTTGCTGAAGCACTTGCCATTAGAAGTGCAGTCACACTCTCTCTGAACGAAGGATGGGACAAGATCATCATTGTGTCTGACTGCCTCTCGGTCATCCAGCGTCTCGGTGCCGGCACGAGGGACAGATCGTTGATTGGAGTGGTGATCGAGGACATCAAGGCCCTCGCCACTTCTATATCTTCATTGTCTTTTAGACATGTTAAGCGTCTTTGTAATAATTCAGCTCATACTTTGGCTCGTAGAGCTGAGATCTCTGGTAGTGCTTTCTTCCGTAATGTTGCTCCGGATTACATCCGTGACAAACTCTGTTTTGATTTCATTTGATCAATAAAGTGTTAAATTCTCAAAAAAAAAAAAAAAACTGATGCTTACCGTCGCAAACCGGGCGGCCACTCGAGGTGACGGGCGGGGCGGCTGGTGGACCGAACCCATGATCACCGGCAGAGCGGAACCATGGGGATCTATCTAACGGGTAAAAGTAATTCCCAGCCCATGTTCCTGTGGCTGTGAATTCAAAACCGCCAACGCCACCGTAGTATGTCGGCCAACATCTTTGTCAGGGCCGGGGTGGGGCCCTGGCTCAGGTACGGTAGTGCGGCGTCGCGCTCCCGGCGATCGACACGTCCACCGGGTACGCCTGTTCCATATCGGGAAATTAATAGTGATGGCCGTTGTTGTACCTCCGCTGACAGTTGCCTGTCGGAACCACAACACAATGAGCGCGGGCCGAACCGCAACATGCGCGCACAGTACTCCCACGTACGTACTGTACCTGCCTCGTCGAGTACGGAAATAACTTTTTGCTCGGACCGTCGGACGGACGGCGGCACGCCGACGGTGATGGACTTTCAACGTGCAGTTCCCTCTCCCACGTTAAAAAAGAAGACAACCCTCCCGAAAACTCGCACGCCTGAGCACCTGTCCATCCAAAAAACTCAAAACAAATCGACGGCACGTCCTGGCAGTCCCACATGGTGCACCCGCCACGCCCTACCCTGCCGCGACAAATCCCACTGCAACCTGGGCCCCACCCCGACGACCACGACCCACCAGCTGAAGAAACCGGCCAGGCTATAAATAACCGAGCCAGCCGCAGCCCCTCTTCGTAGTATTCAACTCGGCTAGCTAGCTAGTCAGCTCCACTCGCGCAGCAGCCAAGTGGACGCTCGCTCGCCGGCCAGATCGGGATGAGGCACCTGATCCGGCGGCTCTCCCGCGTCGGCGACGACTCCTCGCCCCCGTCGTCCCCGGCGAAGCGGCGGGGCGGAGGGAGGCCGCCGGAGGGGCACGTGCCGGTGCACGTCGTCGGGGACGTCGACGGGGGCGAGGCCGAGCGGTTCCTCGTGCGGGCCGAGCTGCTGGGCCGCCCGGCGCTCGCCGAGCTCCTGGGACGCGCCGCGCAGGAGTACGGGTACGACCACCACGGCCCGCTCCGGATCCCCTGCTCCCCCGCCGCCTTCCGCCGCGCGCTCGCCTCCGTTGCCGCCGGAGACTGCAGCTAGCTAGCTGGCTTGTACAAGGAGAGAGCTCCGGGTTGCTGGAGCTCGGCCGAACCCAGCCCAGGCGCGGCCACCGCCGACTGGAAGATTAGCTTTGGGTTCGGCATTTCTTTTTCTTTTTCCGTTGTTGTATTATCGTTCGGTCGGTGTAATGTACTACCACCTGAAACGGTTGGTTGACTAGGAGCGGGCAGTGTACTGCTAGATGTACTCTTGTCGAATTTGAAGGCTGCTGGTTAATGATGCACTCTCTAGTTTCTGTGTCGATTTGAAATATTTGTTTTTATATCTGTTCATGTCAAGGCACAGGTCTTTGCCCCCCAAAAAAAATGAAGTCACTAGCACGACCCGTCGCGCCGATATGAAAAATGGATGGCTATATTCCCCAGTTTTCTCTATGGCACCACCATCTGTTGGGAGACAAGTGCTGTCTGAAAGTCAAGAGCTTCTTTCTGCTCATGGGTTTTGTTTCGTTTTTATAAGCCAACGAACTTCTCGGATTAGCTAGAATGCGGTTAGGTAGTCTTGTGCGGTTTTCTACTAGCACCATTGTTCTGAATAGTTTGTTGGTGGTGTACTCAAATTATATAGTACTATGAGCAGTTTGAAGCAGTAAATTACTCGGAGGAGGCAGCGAGAGCCTTGCAAGAGAAAAACACGGAGCAAATTTGAGTGCGTGAAACAGTAGCAGGAGCTAGCGTTGGGTCTCCCTAGTCCGGTCCAAAGTTCAAAGCGACTCCTCGAGCGGTGAGAGGCGGAGCTTTGGGAGGAGCCATTTGATCTTTTTGCTCCGGCCGGTTACCGACGTGTCTTTCACTTTGCTCGCTTGCTTGCTTGCTACCGTCTAGAAAGGAACCACGTCCGGGGTCCGAGGTAGTAGTGCAATTTCAGCGGATTTTATTTAACCCGTAGCTTTCCACGGACACTGTTTTACGATCAGGACGGCCGCATTTCTTCTCCTACTTGATTGGGTAGTAACGATGTGTGCTCCATTCTTTTCGATTTCACGGATATAAAAAGGAAGCCATGGCGCAGGAGGAAAGCAACGGCTCGGTGAATGATTACCCACTCACGCTAGCTGATCCGCTACTTGTGCGATCAAACCGTCGTTTTATCTCCTGACTCCACATTCCAGGGGCGAGCCGCGTAGCTGGTGGCAGGTAGTACGTGGGGTCGCAGTCACAGCGATCTTCTTGACGAGACGGTAAAATCGGTGCTGGGTCGTCGGTTTGCTTCTGGCAGGCGTTGCCTAGCCTAGCCCCTAGAGGCTAGAGTCCGCAGGTGTACGTGCCCGTGAACGATCTGGCCGCCAGTGTCCGTCCACGGGGAGAGGCCAGGCGATCGTTCTTGGGCGTCGTGCTGCTCATGCACGGATGCTCTCTTGGCCTGTTGCCGCTTGGTGGTAGTACGGTCTCGTTTGAACGTGCGTGACATTGTTGCGGCAGTCCATTCGCAGCAGAGTCGCCGGGCGCGTGACGCCGCCCGTGGCCGTGCAGTCCAACCTAGTGGGTGAGTTTCTGCTCGCTCGGTCGGCCCCTAACTTTTTTTTAACAATTAAGTTTTTTATTTTTTTAATCTTTTTAATGCTTACTTATGCACACACTTAATCTCAGGTCAAAATACTTACCCTGGTCAAACTTTCCACAGGGTCACCTATTCTTAAATTGCTAAAGCCCCAGCACGCTTAACCTTTACGTTCCTTGCACATTAACTACCAAATGAGATGTTATAACTTACTGATATTATTATCCTATCAATCATATTAACTTCTGGGTCATGATGTTACACTTTTTAAAGTTTAAATTAAAAAAAATATTTGAATAAATAACAATGATTATGTAATAATATTTTTTGAATAAATAACATTTTTTCATGTTTACATTCAATATGGAATAATTCGTATCTTTAAATCCGTAAATCGAAATTTGACAAATAAAATGTCTAAGTCGATTAGAAAAATGAGAAGAATTCAAATATGACATCCATATCATCTTTTGTATCATATTTTGTGTACTTGCTTCACAGAAAAGGTCGTTTTTGACATTTAGAAAAAGAAAAATGATATTTATAAAAATAATTTGAAAAATCTCAGTTCGATAACATTGTTACACATACCAAGATACACATATGTGTCAAATATGGGCACATTATCTCAAAATATTCCACGAAAATGGTCATATCTTGGTCGTTTGACTTGAAACCCATATATCTAAACTATAATATTGCAATAGGTGATTGATGGTTGGTACGTCGGCGACCAAAACAGCGATACCGTTTCGCCATCGGTAAGTAAAAAAAAAAACGATTCGAGTCGTCCAGCTCCTCGCACGCGCACGCACACGCGCGCGGCCGACGCCCCCGCGCACCTCAACTGGCCGGCTCCCTCCGTGCCTCTCCTCCGCGCCCGCGCCTCCGGCTGCTCCGCGCCCTTCTCTGGCTCCGGCGGCTCGGCGCCTGTCCAGCTCCTCACACGCGCACGCGCGCGGCCGAGCGGCGCCCGGTCCGGCTCCGGCTCCGGCGGCTCGGCGCCCGTCCAGTCCAGTTCCGGCGGCTCGGCACCCGTCCAGTTCCTCACACGCGCACGCACGCGGCCGAGTGGCGCCCGTCCAGTCCGGCTCTGGCGGCTCGGCGCCCGTCTAGCTCCTCGCACGCGCACGGCCCGCCTCGCCTGCCAGCCGGCTGCCCGAGCTCCTCCGGCCGGCCCACGCCACTCCGGCTCCGTCCGCGCCCTGCTCCGCCCAACCTCCGGCTGCTCCGCTCCGCCGGCGAGAAGCCCCGAGGCGTGGCTCCTCCAGCTGCGGCGGAGGTCTTTTCTGCGGAAGAGGCGCTGAAGTTCGTGCTCATGAACCTGCTGGCCTGGCATCCGGTGCGCTGTCCGCTTCCGGCCTCGCTGAATCTCCACCAGCATCCCGCGCTTCAGGGTACCTCCGGCAAGGCGGCAAGTTCCCGTGCTGTGCTCCGGGGTGCAGCTGGCGAATCTCTCCCATGGCACTGTCGTCGTTGCTGCTGCTGCTGCTGCTCTCTTTCTCTCTTGGTGGCTTGGTGCCCCTGATATTCTCTCGGCCGAGCGTGCACGCTATGGTTGCTACTGATTTCTTGCTTTTCTACCTACTGCGCTGTAGCCGATGTCTCTCTCTCCCCTTCGCCCCTTCTCCTATCTCCTTGAGAAGCAGATGCTCCTCCTCTCTCACGCTGCCCTCCGTCTTCTCTCTTTGCCATATATTAACAAACCTTGATTAGTTTGCACGGATAATATTCATGTGATTTAAATTTTGATGGCCTCGGTTACAAATATATGTACTCCACTTTGTTTTCCTTTTTGTGATTAGGTGCCCTCGGATATATATGCCTACAAGAACAGAAGATATTTTTCTCAAACTTCTCTTCTAAATAAAGATAAACCTTATTACGCATGTGCAGCAAAATCCGTACACCGGAGAAACACGAAAATATACAATTTCATCTACAGATCTACTCGCTGGGACAACGGTGACATGTTCATTATCTCTCAATTTTGGCGCACTCGGCACTGTCATCTCCAAGTCGATGGTGTGTCAGCTTCCATTCCATGTGCCATCTATAACATAAAACCTAGCTTTTGTTGTTGGTCAAGGTTTTTGATCCATAATTTGTTAAACAACTGAATGTAGTTTGGTCTGATTTCTGATGCATATGTATTAGCAAGACAAAGATAACACATTCATTTAATAAAGAATGTGCAGAAATTTGCATAATTTGTTAAAATGATTTAAATTATCTCATGATTCCATCTTAGAAAGAAGTATGTTCGTGTCTATTTAAATAAAATGTACCCGTGGCAACGCACGGACACTTTGCTAGTGTTTATAGAAGATAGACCTTTTGTGAAGTGATTGTAAAGTTTGAAAAAAAATCAAGTTTGTAATTTTTCTTGTCAACTACTACACATAAGAGGACTCCATGCCAAAGGATTTCTTTTTTTGAGATTTTCTTTATTTTCTTTGAGTTATTCGAAAACATGGTCAAAATGGTCAACAAGGCTATCCTTTGAAAGAAGTCGATTTTTTCAAAAATATGGATGGTTCTATGAAATAATCACTACTTCTGTACCTTAAAATGATGAGATATATGCATGGTTGGTCACTGAACTTGGCCGAGATGAGTACTTTAGTCACTGAAGTTGCAAGATGTTGTCCACGGGTCACTCAACTTGGCAGAGATGAGTAAACTGGTCACAATCGTGAAGTGGCACATTGACTGGGCCGTTGACCACATACTTTGACCAATTTTTTTTGCTAAAACAACCCTATATATTTAAAGAATTAGTCTGTTTTTTCTATCTCTCACCGAATCAGTGTGCCACGTCAGTTTTAGGGTTGTTTTAGGAAACAAAATGGTCAAAGTTTGCGGTCAACGGCCCAATCAGTGTGCCACTTCACGATTGTGACCTGTTTACTCATCTCTGCCAAGTTGAGTGATCTGCGGGCAACATCTTGCAACTTTAGTGACCAAAGTACTCATCTCGGCCAAGTTCAGTGACCAACCATGCATATATCTCTAAAATGATTTTTGGAAAAATTTCAGAGCAAACTATCACACACTTGTAGTTCAAATTTGAATTACTTTCGAAAAATCGGTATAAAGTCATTTAAATGTGCGAAATTTGGTAGAAAGGGAAAAAATTCCTAATATTTTTGTATTATGCTTTAAATATGGACTAATTTGTGTGAAAATTGGATGGGTGCCATTTTGCATCATATTTTGTGTACTTGCTTTACAAAAAGTCATATTTAACATTTAGAAATGAAAATTGATATTTATAAAAATAATTTGAAAAATCTCAGTTCGGTAACATTGTTGCACATACCAAGATACACATATGTGCTAAATATGGGCACATTATCACAAACTATTCCACGAAAATGGTCATATCTTGGTCGTTTGAATTGACACCCATATATGTTTATATATGATAGACCTTTTTGTGAAGTGATTTTTGGCAAAGTTTGAAAAAAATCAAGTTTATAATTTTTCCTGTCAACTAGTACACATAATAGGACTCCATGCCAAAGGATTTATTTTTTTGAGATTTTCTTTATTTTCTTTGAGTTATTCGAAAACATGGTCAAAATGGTCAACAAGGCTATCCGTTGAAAGAAATCGATTTTTCCAAAAATATGGATGGTTCTATGAAATAATCACTACTTGTGTACCTTAAAATGATTTTTTGGAAAAATTCAGAGCAAACTATCACACACTTGTAGTTCAAATTTGAATTACTTTCGAAAAATTGGCATAAAGTCATTTAAATGTGCGAAATTTGGTAGAAAGGGAGAAAATTCCTAATATTTTTGTATTATGCTTTAAATATGGACTAATTTTTGTGAAAATTGGATGGGTGCCATTTTGCATCATATTTTGTGTACTTGCTTCACAAAAAAAGTCGTTTTTGACATTTAGAAAATAAAGAATGATATTTATCAAAATAATTTGAAAAAACTCTGTTCGGTAACATTGTTGCCCATACAAAGATACACATATGTGCCAAATATGGGAACATTATAAAAAACTATGCCACGAAAATGGTCATATATTGGTCATTTGACTTGAAACCCATATATGTTTATAGATGATAGACCTTTTTGTGAACTGATTTTGTAAAGTTTGACAAAAATCAAGTTTAAATTTTTTCCTGTCAACTAGTACACGTAAGAGGACTCCATGCCAAAGGATTTCTTTTTTTTTTTGAGATTTTATTTATTTTCTTTGAGTTATTCGAAAACATGGTCAAAATGGTCAACAAGGCTATCCGTTGAAAGAAGTCGTTTTTTCCAAAACTATGGATGGTTCTATGAAATAATCACTACTTCTGTACCTTAAAATGATTTTTGGAAAAATTTCAGAGCAAACTATCAGACACTTGTAGTTCAAATTTGAATTACTTTCGAAAAATCAGCATAAAGTCATTAAATGTGCGAAATTTGGTAGAAAGGGAGAAAATTCCTAATATTTTTGTATTATCCTTTTAATATGGACTAATTTGTGTGAAAATTGGATGGGTGTCATTTTGCATCATATTTTGTGTACTTGATTCACAAAAAATCGTTTTTGATATTTAGAAAATAAAAAATGATATTTATAATTTTTTTTAAAAACCCAATTCGGTAACATTGTTTTAGATCTCTTTATCCTCTTCGAAACGAGCTAAAGAACATCAAAATCCGACTTCAAATGTAAAAGTTATGATCAAAACTGTGAATAGCAATAGATCAAAAGAGAGCTATGCCGAGGGCAATACTGTCGACGTAGAGAGGCCTACGCCGAGGGCTTTTTATACGCTGAGGGTGGCCGTCGGCGTAGCCTGGATACGCCGAGTGCTTTTTCTACGCCGACAACCAAGTCGGAGTGCTGACATCCACGGGCTCTACGTCGACGGCCCCGACAAAAAACCGTCGACATAGAGCGCCGTTCGTGTAGTGTCGCCTCAGCCGAATACGGGAGAGCACTTCACGGCGTCCTTTGTTTCATCTGCACACGTACGGCTCGTCTTGACTTGACTGGTTCATGCATGCATGATACTCGCACGGCACGATGGTACGATTTCGTTTACATCTCACCCAAAACAACGCATAACCGCTCAGCCAGAACGCCTGAGATCGATCGGTGGAGCAAATTATTAGTTCAACCGTCTTCTGAAGCAACAAAAAAAAATGTTACACAAGCGAGCTCTTGCAGAAGTAGTCCATTACATTACTTGTAGTCTGTAGACCGTCGTCGGCCCAGGTGTTAGCCCATGGTAAAGACGTAAGCGAACTGGGCCCAGGATGGTAACTAGCCCAGCACCTGGTCCAGCCCAGACATCGGTTCGGAGGCATCAAGACCACACACTGAATTCGTCTTCCATTTTTTTTTTCACGACCTTTGCTTATGGCACATACATGATACATATAATGGGTGATGTGAATCTTTACTTAGAGTTACCACGTTAGATAGATTTCTTTGCTTCGAAAGAGAACGTTATGATTCTTTAACTGAATATATATATGTATATATATCTCATAGAAATTAAATGAAAAGTATACCTCTTCCGCGTTGTAATGTACTGTGTATTCCCTTAGCGCATATACAATCGGATGAAGACACGACGAGACTTGTCAACACCTACCAGTAGGGGAAAGCAACATGACTTTAGATCCCAGGTCATCTTCAGTGCATTGTAGCTATAGTATGATAGAATGGGCTGCACTACAACTAGCTAAGCATGCATGTTGCGCTCACACACAGGGCACACCCCTTTTTGTGGCGTGTGACTCCGCCCCTCGCACTACCTTTATTATCAAAGAGAGAAATATTGGATGGGGCCCGACCACTCCGGACGCCCCGACCAAGGGACCAGACCACTCCGGGTCAGCACAAAAACTGATCCAAACAACTCTCCCACTAGTATGGAAATTGTCGTAACTTTCGAAATGAAATTCGAATTCGATGAAACCAAGCTTGATAGAAAGCTAACGATAATGGATGGAATATTAAGAACAAGTAATTGAGAAAATTTCAAGAATAGGAAGGTGTGAAATCTTGCACGAGGACAAACCGACAAAATCTCCAACACTGTAAACACCAAATAAGATTCATATAAAATCCGTTTTTTATGAGCTTGACCTTGTCTTGAAGATCATTACAAGTTCCAAAACATCACATAAAGAATATCGAATAAAAAATCACCAAAGATGATGCCAAAGAAAAAAAATCTTTACGAACGATATGATCAAACTACACACTCCAAGAACCACTTGATAATACGGTTATTGATCTTATAACCCCGTCTCCCAACTAAAATAGAAAAACTATCAAGGTCATGCCAACTTTGCGCATAATCTGCTTGAGTTAGATAATTACGATCATGCGAGGCTCAAGTCGCAACACCTTTCTTGATTGTGCTTGAATCTTGAAGACTCGTAAATTGTTCCCCCATAATCCATTACAGGAGAGTCTCGGAAATTGCTCCCTCATTATCCGGGCGACAAGCTTCAAGCATAAGATCTCTCCGAGATGCTTCTCTTAAACTTGCACTACTCAATCTTGGTGACAATCACAACTTGGTACATCATCTACATATGCTTTGTGTGTTGATCAATTAAAATCCACTCTTTGCACTTTGTTTTGTTCATCCTTGTATCTTTTCTTCTCTCTTCTTTATGTGATGTCTTGAAATTTCTTGAAGGTAAATATGTTTTTTCACACAATTTTCTTCTTCAAGACATACGCACTATAGGCTCGACACTCTCTTCACCATTCTTCGGATAACCACTTGAACACCACCTTGCTCATCATATAAACATGCAATCTTCTTCTAATTGATCATATCAAATATATCTATACGAATCAATGATCTTGATGCGAAATACTCAATCCATACCATTATATTTATGTCATCCAACTTTGAATCCAACACATGGACTCCAAACATTGCCCATGGACACACTTTTCAATTAACTCAATGGAAACATTAGTTCATATAATTATCGTTAATTACGAAAAACACACGACGACTGAGTGTTGCCTCCTAAATTCGCCACCGTCTACTTGCCGGATTCACAACTTTAATTGTTTCGCCTATGGCTCCCATGAGCTTGTTTACCCAACCCCCATCCACGAGAAAATCACACGTAATATGTGCCTCTTCCATTAAATGGAGCCAAACTATTGTAACATGAACTCATCTTGAATAACAAGCACTCAGGGACTCCGACCTACCCGGACGATGATGTCTATCCTCAACTTCGTTGGGTCCTAGATGTGATCCTCCCGGGTGTCGGGAGGTACGCCAACGGCGGTGCACACCGTTGATATGCAACATGAAACTCTTCGAATAAAATTCTTAGCTTTGTCTACTCAGCCATCAACTTACTTTATTAAGGGGATCTCAGTAGTTCTCCTCCCAAATTTATAAAATATGTAAGTTTTACAGTGTTGGTATTCTATAAGACAACATTTTGACCATCAATTTCTACTCGTTTATTTAGCCTCCATAAAATACAATGATACATTTAAAAAAATATTTTGGATGCTAGTATGTTTTTTAACAATAGTTTTAAAATCATTTTGTACCAGGCTACTATCTATCACAAAAGTTAACGAAAACAAACAAAATTCTTGCGTGGCTAGAGATACCCCCGGCCGGCATAGTCGAGGGTAGATTTCTGCGCACGGCAGAGGCAGAGAACCGACGTGCCGCCGCCAGCAGTAAAACATTGTTGTGTGCGCGCCGCCGCCGTTGTTACACCCGCTGACAGGCACACATGGTAAGATAACCCGTTCCCCAAGAAAGGACCACAACAACAAAAGAAAAAGAGCTGCGATATCGAAACGTATTAAAACACATACGAACTGCCCCGGAAAATTCAAAAAAAAAAAAAATCCCAACTCGAACTCCCGAACCAATTTCCCGAGGACCGGATTAGGACGAGCGGCCGGCAGCCGTACCGCGCAGCCGGAGGGGGCCGCGCTCGAGAATTCTCGATCTGCTCCGCCGGGGCCTCCCAATCGAGTCGAAGCTTCGGCGGGGGAGGAGGCTGCGGTGGTGGTTAGGGTTTGGAGGCGGTCGGCGGCGCCGGCCGGCGGGGGAGGTGGGGTGGGGGGATGGATCCGGAGCAGACGTTCCTGCGGGTGCACGCGCGCCTCTCGGGGATGCTGTCGCAGCTGCTCACCCCGCGGATCCGCCTCGCGCTCGAGTACCTCTACCTCGCCGGCGCCGTCGCGCTCTTCTGCCTGCTCGTTGTCATGCACACCAACTTCGTGCAGCAGGTGAGCCCAGCCCTGCCCTGCCCTGCCAGTCTGGGGAGAAAAAAAATTCGGTAGCCTAGCCTTGTGTGGTTGCTATATATGCGATTAGGACTGGGCTTCTGCTGAATTCGTGCTAACCACGGCGATTTGCTTCAAGAGTGCTATTGTCTTGCCAATTCGATTGAAAATTGGTCAAATCAGCCTTAACATTTTGATGACGTGCTGACGGTTTCGTGGCAAGGAACTTATGAACTGGCTTTATTTCCGACGAGAATCTATAGATAATTATTGGTAGACTAGTCCACTGTTGGTTACTGATTAAGCTGCTCTCATAACTTGAACTTCATCTTACGTCCTGTTCTTGATGCATTCTGGTAATTTTCTTTCACTGAACACCATGCGCTCTGACCTAGTTCAGCAGAAAGAGCTTAAAAGTACTTTTGTTTTTGCCTTTCATCAGATCATCTGTGTGGTAATTTCATATCGGTACCGTCCTTCGTTTTCATTCCCTCTTTTGCTTTTTTCATGGCAATGGTTTCTTAAATTTCTGTACCAAATGCGTAGGTTTTATGATACAGTTTGAACATACCTAAACCAGAAAGTGTTATTAAGTACTGTTGACTACTCACTCCATTCCTAATTAGAGGGCATTTAAAATTTTCTGTTTTCTTTCACTTTAGAAGGCGCCTCCCCTCTCGTGCACCTATTGTTCTGTTTATACCCCCGGTTCGCACGCACGCAGCAGCGCTTGACAACTCCTGGTCTGGTGGCCACATTAATTGCTCGAGTGTTGCAGCGAATCAGTCTGCCAGTGCATAAGTCCGACCAGCTGCATCGCTAACGCGAAATCTTGGCCAGTACATAGCCCGACCGAATGCAGAAGGGCTCACGGCGGCTCCATTGACCATGCACTGGACTTGAGCGTTAATTGCTGCCGCTGCCCGTTCGTGCTTGAGGAGTGCGCCGGATGGCCTGCTCGAGTGCGTGCACGAGCGCATGCAGCACAGCTGGCGAGGGCGTTAATTAGGGGCAATTCATTCCATAATCTGTAGTTGAGTGGCTTTCTTGGTACTAGCAAAAAAAATTATACACCCTCCATTAAGTACTAGTAAGTTTCGTGCCTCGCGATGCCTCCTGTCCTGTCAACGTCTTGTAACAGATCAAAACATTAGACTTTACAGTTTACACTTGGTATATGGTTTCTTGTTAACATTATAACATAAAGGATGTTGATTGTTGATCACGCTGAGTTAGCGCATGGTTAATTTGACTTCACTTCATCCAAGTTATCTATTTTATCCATCCTTCTACAATAATGAATGAAACTTGGAATAAAAATATTGTAAATGAACTATTTATCTACTCTATCCGTCCTAGTATACAAATAATGTATGAATGCACAAAATTTTGCATAGTTGCACGCGTATTGGTAGATAGCACCGAGTAGTCATAATTGCAACACATCCTAAAAGCAGGCTCTCTAAAATTTTCCTTGTCGTGTTAACAGCAAAATAAGATAAAGTTCCTAGAACTTTCCATACAAGCTGGGAAATACAGAGCCGTATATTTTAAAGAAAACAAAGAAGAATACGAAACCATTATATTTGTTGCTCAGTAGCTTCCATCTGAATTTTTTTTTGTGTCTATTGTATATTTGTAGCCTCTAATCTTTGATTTGTCTTTTCCATGTGAAGCCGGGCTGCTCCAGTGAGTTCTCTGGGGTTGAATTTGGTGAAGCACAACTTGTCCAAATCAAGGTATGTATTGTTGCTTTTCCTCCTGTTTACCTGCAATTCCAGTATAATAAATTTCACTGTGGTTTTTGTTCCCTTTTGTAATTCTTGTTCATGTTTCCTGTTGGTAATATGGTATCGTCTCTAAAGTGCTATTCTGCTTTTGAGTTGTAGATAATCAGTGGGGGACTATGGGCCAGCAAAGGCGCGTCTTATATTATGGATCTCCAGAACCTAGGGCGTTCAGCTGAGAAAATTCTTGAGGTTAATGGTGACAAGTTCAATATTTTGGCATCTAAGTTTTGGTCAACTTGGGTTGGCCCTGGAGCTAAAAGGAGTAAGATTATATTTAGATCTTGGAATGGAGAGAAAGAATTTGAACCACAGTCAGAGGATGAAGCTGACTCAGTTGTTACTACAATCATTCCAGGAGTACCGGAGTTGAAGACAACTGGAGAGGCTTCTGTACATCATCCTTTATCTGCTAAAGAATCATTTAAAGCAGCGGTTACATATTTGTTCAGAAAGTGGTACTCCCGTGTTATCTTATTCTGGAGCAACATAAAGCAGGTTTCAGATAATACTCTCCAACTAATGGTAAGAATTTTGATCAGTGTCATAAACTCCCTGTATTTGTGGTTCCTTCCCAAAATTTGCCTCTATAGCTGGTCCTTGAAAGTGTCAAAATACTCTCCAACTAGTAGTATCATTTCTTGTAATTTACCTTAGCAGTACCATCAAGTTCAAGAAGATTTGGTTTAGTAAGTGGGGAACACTTACTAAGATAACTCTCCACACGGAATCCCGTTAAGCTAGATCATGATTTTCTTTTATGTTGTTGCCTTTTCATGACTAGTGCGATGCTGATTTTAATGTATTGTTTATTAGTCATACATATATTCTATTTGCTAAGGGTTTATCTTTTGTCCCTATCTATGAACAACAGGTCAGATCAAACTGGAATGATTTCCTCCACATCATTAAGGATCTTCAATTACCAAGCATGGATAATCTTCTCTCCACAATAGGTAATGTTTGTACGTTGCAGTAAAATGGTCATATTCCGTGGTTCCTCCTCCTACAATAGTGCTTGTAGAAATTTTATTGACTCTGTCTGCTGGTTGTTAAACTCCCAGTATTCATTTCCTTTAACTTCTTACTAGGTTATGTTATTTATTACAGTGCAGTGGTTTGAGAAAAGAAGCAAATCGTTTGAGCCTACCTATTTATATGGTGTGGAGAAGGTAAGGTTCTTGCCTTTTTGATATCACCTGGTCACTTTGATTGGTGCACTATGGTGCTTGACTACATAATGAACTTCCTAGCTGCAACTTTTGCTGAAAATGACTGACTAGTCCACTGTCAATAGAGAAAAGTGCATTGAAACTTCTTAAAGTTGTGCGGTTTCACACCTTCCTCTTAGAACTTCCAATTGATGTTCTGCGCTCCATAAACTTGCGCTCGTTTGCACCAAGGCTTACCTTAGAAGACAAACAACGCATTGAGTCAAGTAGAGCATTGAGTCCAATCCTGTTCCTCCTTGCAAGGCTTCCCTTATTGGTGTGTTTGAGCAGTTTGCTGTCAATCAGTGACAAGGAAACTCCCTCCTGGCAGTGATGAGAAGCACTGTCTGCTCTACCTCATTGGGCTAGTTCATCATGGTGACACACTGACATGGATCTCTGCGACCTCGCTGTCGAACTCCTGCCTGGTGCTGTTCAGTGTTCATTTGCACGTTTATTTCGGCGATGATCTGGCGCACGGCGTTGAGGCCCTCGTGCTGTGCGGCGAGGTAGAGTTTCGTGTCGTTGTGCTGACTGGTCTCTTGACGTACTTATACTTGGGAGTAAGGCATGTCAGCTGTAGCTAATTATAAATTATAAATTAATACAGTTGAAAATTTAGTCTCGTGGCTTGTTATATGACATGGGCCACTGTATGTAGCCATGTCATATACCATGCGATGCCAGTATGCCACAACATACGCTCACCGAAAGCCATGCCAGCAAGATCTGTTAGCTAACGGCTGATGGCAGTCGTGGTGCAATACGAGGCAAGTTTAGGGTGCGCAGAATGTAAAATTAGTATCCGGGGAGGAAAATGAGAGAATCACATAATTGTAGAGAGCTCCAATGCATTTTTCTCTTCTTAGTGTAATTCCATGAAGTCATTCAAGGGTTGAAGGCACCCTTTACTACTAACTTTAATCATTGTATACATGTGCTAGCTTTGTAGTTTGACTAGTATTCACTTTAAGAGTTTCCTTATCTGTTACTATCTTTACTGCAGGGCTATTTCTTGCTTTCTGAAGGAGCCAAAATTCGTCATGGTGTCCGGACTATAAACATCACAATTTCTGCTCGAAATCCTTGCTTTGGGAACAGGTAATTATTAAGCATTTCGCTGCCAACGTCGCCCTCCCTGTTAGTAGGCTTTTTATGCACACACAACATGGAAATATGACCATACTGTCGTTGATCATCTCATAACCTTAAGAACTTTCATAGGTGACAATTTTTGGAAAACATGTTCATCTAAGATGCAAGCAAACCACAAATATTTATGTCTCATCTTTCCTTTTTCTTTTCAGGTGGCAGCAGCTTTTGATAAACAGCATTGTTGGCTATGATACTATACTTACAAACAGCTTGGTGAATTCTCCTGGTCACGGTACACTTCTGATATGATTGTACTTGTGCTGGTCTTAACTATTATGATTCTTCTATGTAACTGCCACAAACTTCGTCCATGATAAACTAATGACTCTCTGGACTTGCTTGGTTGTTTGTTAAATGTCAGATGTTTGCGCTCTATTTCTTTGTTCTTCAACACAACTCATTATGATAAATTTGTTTCCCCCTTGGTATAATACGCAGGTTATCTATACAACTTCCAGACAAAGGAGCTTTATGATCTTAGTTATGGGCATGAACCGCCAACAGGTCCTACAAGATTTGGAGGTCTGTATATAGTTTTCAAAACTTTTTTCTCTCCAAGTTTTGACCTGACTAGTGTTGTGTTTTTACGATGTACCTGATGAGATTAGGACTGCTAATCCTGCAGCTTGATTAAAAAATATAAAATCAGAATATTTTCAACTTTTGTAACAGCCCTTTGATTGCTTTTGATGTCTCATAAGATTCCTGTCTCATTTATGCCTGTTGAATTCTGATGCAGTGTACATTTACTGTTTGCAGATTACTTTGTGACAAAATGTGGTGTGCTTCTGATGTCACTCTTTGTATTCTTCACAACCACCATGTCTGTTTCATTTACTCTGAGAGAAACACAATCCCGCATGCTTAGGTTCACAGGTTTGTGTTTCTTGAATGATGTAGGTTGCAGAAACTACTAGTTAATTCATGAATAATAAATAGTAAACGTTTCCATCCTTGCAATTTTCAGTGCAGCTTCAACACCATGCACGTCACCAGCTGCCCACGTTTCAACTGATATTTGTTCATGTCATTGAATCGTTGGTTTTTGTTCCGGTATGGCAAAACACTTCATGTTGAAAATGTATAGCTATATACTTCGACAAATTCTGCACAACTTGCTGATTCTTCTGCTTTGATCTCTGTAGATTATGATTGGGATCCTCTTTTTTCTGTTTGAGTTCTATGATGACCAGTTGCTCGCGTTTCTTGTTTTGACTCTTGTATGGTTATGTGAGCTGTTTACCATGATCAGGTGAGCATATTACTGATTGATTACTTCTATGAAACTTCCATCCTACGATATTATGCGTGTCTAAAATTGTCAAGGACTAACTAGGATTGCTGTTTAAACTGGTGAAAGACCAGTTAGGTCAATCCAAACTGAATATGAACTGAACTAGTTTAAATCTTCCATTTGTTGCAGCGTGCGCACATCTATATCAATGCAGTTCTTTCCTCGCTTTTTCTTGCTGTATTTCCTGGTTTTCCACATCTACTTCTTCTCATACACCTATGGTATGTAGTTCTATATGTTTATCTGGAACTTACTTTTGACAAATTAATGAGAGTGTCCTATAGCTACATGACTTGCAATATGATTTATTCTTTGTCAGGCTTCTCATACCTGGCTTTCTCTGCGACGGCAGCATTCATGCAGCATCTTATCTTGTACTTTTGGAACCGTTTTGAGGTGAGTTAATATCCAAATTGTCTTTGTAGCTTTGTACTTTTCGCTCTTCTTTAATCAAGTCTTTTTGGTATCTTGTTTGATATTCGAGCATGCCCGGTTCACACTTGCTCCTTCGGCATGATGAGCTGTTACATTTGTAGATTGCGAAAACTGCTTAAGATATATCTCTTTTCACAATTTTCATGTATTAAATATTTAAATCGGAAAGATCACTTGATCTCAGTCAGTTCGCTACTGATCTAGATAGCGCGCACACAATATTGTGAAGATCATATAATGGGTTGAAAAGCTCCGACATCTTGTTGTCACTCATGGAGTCATGGTGTGTTTACTTGTGTGTGTCAGGTGCCAGCCCTTCAGAGGTTCATTAGAAGCCGAGCTCACATTCACCAACAGACTGGTGTTCAGATTACATCCTCCACCATCTATACGTCGACATTACATATTGCAAGGGTAAATGTGAGGGACCCTGGCTCTATAAATGATGGTCTTGGTGCTGCTCGTGAAACAGACACCCTACTGGCTCAGGATGATCCTACGAGGAACCAACAAGAGGGCCAACTCGATGAAACCTCGAGGCAGCAGCCATCAACCCTCTCCAGTATCAAGACCAAAATCCTGAGCAAGCCGGCAATGCCCCTGCAGGCTCGGGTTCCTTGAATCCATTTGGTTCACTTTTGCTGTGGTTGTTGGAAGGCGGTGCTTCTGATGGCATAGTTTCTTTCTTCTCCATGTTTAGAGATGTCCGTGATCATGGTCAAGATTACAACGATCCGCCTCGAAATGAAAATGAACAGGTGACATAGAAACATGAAGATAAAAATGAAGGTGTACTGAAAGACGAATGCCAACCGCGGTGGGTGATTGGGCGACAGTCCTATGTTCTCTAGATGATAGTGTACCCGTGCGCCCCCTTCACAGGATAATGACGAATATAGATAGCAGCTTACAGACCGGTGTCGGTTGGAAATGCCATGTTATCCCTGATATGTTCATCTCTTTTTGGTTGTTCGGTAAGGTTGCTGAATTGTATCTATCCATGATATATGTACATTCCTACCGTCTCAATGGGGAAGCCCGTTCAAGTCTTGTACAAAAGTGTTCTTGAACACTTGTCGCGAGTGTTGTGCAATTCTTTTGTGTACTCCTATAGGTGGGAGGGGCAACATGTAGTATTGCAGAATGGTATAAATGAATGGTGGTCTGACTTATTGCACATGCTGTTCAATCTTAATGCTCGCAGTTTTATACACTTTGTGTTTGTGCCAACTGCCAAGAAAATGAGACGTTATTGCAGATTTGTGGTACGGGAGGCCAGTTCTTCAGTATACACGAATTTTATTTTATATATGAGCCTGTTTTAAGTAACTATTCTGGTCGCGGTTTCGTTTTTCTTTCTGGCATTTGGCCCTGTTCTGAATATCTGCTTAGAGTTGCTCTTATGGTTGAAGTGGCTGCCATTCTCAATTGGCACAAACAGGTCATTGCATAACCCGGTGTTTGCTAGTCTTCAGGCAAAATGGTGTTCGGTGAGAAGGGCATACCTTTGTTTGGGCGCACTCGTTAGGAGTATTTCAAAAGTAAATCCAAAACCGAAATAGTTTTTCTTCGCAAGATCAACAAGTCTGTGGGACTTCGAGACTCATCGTAACAACCTGAAGCCGTGCTATTTTGAACTCTTAACACACGGCGAGTCTCCTTTTCCTTGATTCCAAGTACCCTAATTCAATTATTCAAATCATGTCCCTCATCTTGATTTTAATAGAACTCTGATCCTCTTTATCTTATACTCCATCCGTTCTAAATTAGTTGACTTCCATTTGTCAAAAAGTGGGTGTATCTATACTTATAACATGTCTAGATACATCCATTTTTTTAGCAAATACTCCCTCCGTATCAAAATATAAGATTTAAAAATGAATCTTATACTAAAACATGTCTACATACGGATGGAAAGAGAAATGCTACTACCTCCGTCCCAAAAAGGATGTCATTTTTTTGTCTAAAGTTGAATGTATCTAGACACTATTTAGTGGTTAGATACATTCAAATTTAGACAAAGAAATGACATCCTTTTTGGGACGGAGGGAGTAAAACATCTTATATTTTAATACGGAGGGAGTAGAAGACAATTAATTTGGAACGGAGGGAGTATTTATGCTCGGTCTTGGTTAGTTGCAGACTTCCTCGGCCCGGCATGCCCGCCGCATCACCGCCGTGAATCTCAGTTTCAACACTGACGTGAATCCGGGCTAAATTTCTACACTTTGCGCCTAGTTCGACTCTAAAATAAATGGAGCTAAACGCAGTCCCTAGTTCACACTCACACAGAGCTCAGCTCAGGCGAGGGAACAGGCAGGCTGAATTCCAGCTACTAGCCCGTCTTGTACGTGTGAGCACCCGTTCTTCAGAACGAGAAAACTTTCTGCTTGTGCACTCAAGCAGCTAAATTATTCACGTTTCGTACCTCAAACAGTCAAACTCCCTGTATCCCAAACAACTGCTAATTTGAGCTCAGCTGCTCAGTAGAACCGAGGCGAGAGCCGGGCCCCCCACTCTATAGCCGAAAAACAATTCGAAACCTCGCTTCCGCCGCCGAGCCGACCCAATTTCAAATCCGGAAAATCCCCAACGCCCACCCGCAGAAGCGGCGAAGCAGCAGCAGCCAGTGGTCCCTTTCCGCTCTCCCATTCCCATCTCTTCCAAGCGGAGCAACCCAAGCCAATCCTCTCGCACCGCCTCCCGTCTCGCCGACAGATCGATCTCGACGCGCGCGGGCCGCCATGCCACCGACGGAGGGCGCGGGCGGGCTGGGGGTGTCGGAGTTCTCGCTGCCGGACGACGTGCTGGCGGTGCTGCCGCGGGACCCCTACGAGCAGCTGGATCTGGCGCGCCGCATCACGGCGCTGGCCGTCGCCGGCCGGGTCACGGCGCTCGAGCGGGAGGCGGCGCGCCTCAGGGACGGCGCCGCCGAGAAGGACCGGGAGAACGCCGAGCTGCGGGAGCGGGTCGCGCTGCTCGACCGCGCGCTGCAGGAGACCAACGCCAGGCTCCGCGGCGCGCTCGAGGACAATGTGGGTGCCTCCGCTTCCCCGTCCTCGTTTGTCGGTTCTGTTCTGTTTGCCTGACGAAGGTTTTGCTGCTTTACGCGGCGGCGGGTGCAGATTAAGCTGAGCAAGGAGCGGGACTCGCTGGCGCAGACGTCCAAAAAGCAGGCGCGCGACCTGCAGAAGGTGCACTCTCTCACCTTGTTCCTCTTGCTATCGTTGCAGCAGATGTTGGTCTGTCTAGTGATTTGCGCAACCATATTGGTCCTGAAAGACTCCATTTTGGGAACTTGTTATGGAGCGAGGTTGGGAAATGTAGTGCAAATGAAATGCCTGACGACGTTGGTCATACAGTAGTTCCTTCCTACTAAGTCTGAACGCACGCTTAGGTGTAGGACATATTTCTACCGTTCAGTAGACTAATTTTTGGAGTGCCGGGGAATAGTGAATTTAATTCCGTAAGCTAAAAGCAGGAGTGAGATTTGACAGAAGAAGTGAAGAACTCGAATTCTTCACATGTTCAGTACCATCTATAACGATAGCAAATCGAGGACATTTTTGCTGATTGTACTTGATCTGAGGACAAGTAGAATGGTATTCAGTTGGATTTGTTCTGATGAAATGAAAATACCATTAATCTATATGTTATGTGTTCATGGGCATCATGTCCTGCCATAGGATTGCAAGAAGATAAAAAGGATTGCAAGAATTCGTGCCAGGACTTCACTGTGCCCCAACTTTTCCTTTCTAGGATCCAAAGGAGAGGCTCTATTTGTCAAGTTATTGAAGGACCAATTCATATGACTGTTCACCTTGTCAATTACTAGTAGTTTTTTCTCCTTTAACTTCTTTATTCAATGTCATTCTGAATATTTGCTCTATTATCAGCTGGAGTCATTCAAGAGGCACCTGATGCAGTCACTCCGTGATGATAGTTCATCGGTATGTTCATCTACGTATCAAATGAATCACTTCATTTAACGATCGCTGTCCGTATGTGTTGTTTTTTGCTCGTTTATGGTAATTGCTCACAGTTTACTTTCAAACTCTGCTAATTCCTTCCAAGCAGCCCCAGGAAACGGTTGACATTACAACATGTGATCTCTCAGTATCATCGAAAACATCATCCTGTGGAGGTTTTATCTGAAAAAACATTTATTTTTTCTGTATCATTTGAAATAGCTGACCCAAATCACTGACTAATATAATCTTTTAAATGTTGAAGATGGAACTATCAGCCAGTCTACAACAAATCAGTTGAATGGGTCTGTGGATGTTGGAAGCACAACCAGAGAAGGTCTCCTTAGCTTCCTGTCGATTGTCTATCTTAGTGTTCTCAATCCATTCTGACAATGACTTGTGCATTTTCCCTAATCTGTTTGGGTACAGCAGCAAGGCCTCCAGTCCAAAAGTATGTCCTCCCATCACACATGAACCAACGCTTTACGCCAGAAGCCACCCCAAATTTAATGTCTACGACTGCTTCTCCAAGAGGAATGTCTACCACAGCAACACCAAAGTTGATGTCTGGAGCTACCTCGCCCTCAAGAACTCGAATTGAGGGACACATGTCAATGACACCATGGTATTCAAGCAAGCAGTCAACTGCAGCTAACTCACCTACAAGGGGACGTCCCGACCCAGGT
Source organism: Puccinellia tenuiflora (assembly GCA_012064385.1). NCBI lineage: Eukaryota > Viridiplantae > Streptophyta > Magnoliopsida > Poales > Poaceae > Puccinellia > Puccinellia tenuiflora. The sequence goes on along the minus strand of QRDG01000150.1, from coordinate 3,755,388 downwards.
ATCATTTACTCATACTAATTCAGAAGACATGTCGCTGCCTCAGATTATTGTATACAACCAGATATGCTTAATATGGTTGGTGCTTGTGTTTTCAGGCCGAACTCCTCGTATTGATGGAAAAGTATTCTTCCGTCAGGCCAGGTTAGTGATCTCTTGCTTTCTTACATCTTCAACAGCAACTAAGATGGTTGTATCAATATCTAAAGCACCATTACCATTCCAGGAGCCGTCTGTCATATGAACAATTTGGAGCATTTTTAGCCAACATCAAAGAGCTCAATGCTCATAAGCAGTCACGAGAGGTTGGTCATTTGCATCTGTTTTTCTAATTTATGAATTAAGTTTATGCTGTGCCATGGCCATGACTAAATAACCGTCCATATTTACATCTGAAACAGGAAACTCTCAAGAAGGCTGAAGAAATATTTGGTCCAGAGAGCAAAGACTTGTACCTGTCTTTCCAAGGCTTACTAAACCGTAGCTTGCCATAGGGCAATTAGGATTCAGACCGTCTCCACTTCTCGTAAGGTTTTCTACCAAATTAAAAATTACCATCATCCATGATTTATATGCCGAAAGCTCTGTGGTAATGAGTATCTTATTTTTCTTGAAGGAATTGCAGAAAATACCAAGTTATTGTGCTGGATAACTTATGATCAAGAGTTGTATGCAATGTCCAATTGCAATTTTGGGTCATGAAATGATTGGATCTCTTTGAGCAAAAGGGCTGTACTTGGTGAAATTTGGCAACATTTTGTTCAGATCATGCATGGTAGCAATCATTGTACAATTACAACATTGAAAGACTCGAAAGCTATTTGAAGCCTTGTGATAACTTCAGCTGCAATGGTTATCTGATCTCTACTTAGTTTTCGATTGATACAGGTGTTCCTTCAGCTGCGCGTGAACAAAAACATTGTCAATTGCTGAACACGAACTTGAAAGTTATTTGAAGGCATGTGAAAGTATCTGATCTACTTAACTCATCATGAAATGGCATTTTTTCTCCCAATTCATTTTTTTTGCAACGGGGGCAAAAGCTTTTCCCCAATTGATAAATTAAGGAGTTTTACTTTACTAGAAAGTAAAGAGGAGTACAACCCGTCACTACTCTCCTGACAAAAATCAATCAACTGCTTTGCACTTGCAGTCACCCAAAGGCTGGCTTCCCTCTTGATTTTCTTGAAAATGGTCATGGGGGCCATATGCTTGTTCCGGAGAACCTGAGCGTTCTGCTCATTCCATATTTCCCATGATGTGAGCAAGATGAGGGAAGCCAAGCCTTTTGATTTGTGGCCGATCCACCAACTTTGGAGAGTGTGAGATGGCCATTGTGAGAGGTCAAGGGTTGTGAAGCCCAACCCAATCTTTGATGAATCACCAAAGGTGCATGGTGAAGCGACAATTGACAAGGTGGGTGATTTATTTCGGGGCTTTTTTGCATAGACGGCACAAACCACAATTTGGCCAACCTCTCTTCGCTAGGCGGTCGGACGTCCAAAGCCTATTTTAAAGGGCAAGTCATGCGAAAATTTTGACCTCGAGAGCTGCCCAAATTTTCCAATGCAAGCACTTCATGTTGGTCGATGTAGCTCCATGATAAATTTTTAGAGCAACTCCAGCCGTTGGCCCCCCCAGGACGAATTGTCGGCGTTTTTTTGGGCCTGCTGGGGGGGCGCCGGCGAAAAAAAAAGGCTTGGGGGCAGCCCGATTCCTAGTCGTGTCGCCCCCAACCCGGCGTTTTCCGGCGAAAATAATCATAGAACCCCATTTTAATAGTAAATCCATTATTTTTAAAGCAAATTTATCATTTGTATCAAATAATTCGACAGAAAAATTATTACAAATTGTTTAACAAATCATAAAATTTAAAACAAGTTTTTAAAATCAAATTACATAAACCTAGACCTCGCCTTTGCGCCTCCACAGGTGCTCCACCAGATCTTGCTGCAATTGCTGATGAACTACTGGGTCTCGGATCTCCTGACGCTTTGCAAGGTAGGCAGTCCATGATTTCGGTACAGGCAGACGCTCTCCTCTGGATCCTCGCCCACGAGAGGACCCTGTCTGAAGTATGGCACCTTCTTCTCCTTCTCATCCACTGGATACTTCCGCTCGCGGGCAGGGTGGAGGTGGATGTGCGCGAAGCTTGATCGCGACGGCGATTCTCGGGTGGAGGCGGATGGGGCGGGGAGGGGATACGGCAGAGGCGGGTCGTCGCGGTGGTTGGCGGTGGTTTTCGTGGCGAGTTCGCGGCGGAAGGGAGGAGTCGGTGCCGGCGACGGGGAGAAGGAGAGGAGGAAAGGCCGAATCTGTTGGTGGAAAGGTGGTTCTCTCGCCGACAGGGGTGGCCCGCGCGTTTTTCCCCTTTCGCCGGCGCCCCCAGGCCGCCGGGTTCGGCCTGGGACGCCGGATAAAATTTGGCCCAAATCCGGCGAAAAACGAGGCCTTGGGGGGTCCTGGGGGCGCGACTACGGGGATAATGGACCGTCGGCGTCGAAAAGTTATCCTGGGGGGCTTCGTGTGGGGACGGCTGGAGTTGCTCTTATAAGCCGAGGTCACCGAATATTGCCCATGTTCATTGTGAAGTAAATTGAAGCTGACAAACACTCCACAAGAAACATGGTATAGTAGAAAAGTAATCCTCATTTCCAGAACAGAGTTCAACTGCTCAACTAAGTAGGATAAGTAGGATTCTTTTTTTTTTGCAAAGTAATACGTTTTTCATTGATAAATAAAGAACAAGATACAAATCACGTACACACCGATCTTACAGATCTGTAAAGATAGGATAAACCTATGTGACAAACCAACGCCTATCCCTATCCTTCGGCACCACAAAGTAGACACCAAAGTGAAGCGAGACAGATCACCTTTTCACCCGAGCTCGAAACGGCTCCATCGCTGATCATCAGCTTTATGGACCTCCAAATTAGTTTGCCAGAAGTAAAACCATTGTCGTTGAACGAATTAGACCGGGGCAACATGTCCCCGGACACACCATCGAACTTCAGAACTGACACCCCCGCACGATTAGGACGTCGAAGAAGCAAGTCAGAACTGTCAGCCTCCATCCACAAACCCAACACAGGATACACCATATTCCAGCTGTCACATGCGCAGCACATACTCCTGGACGACACATCCTCCCTGCTCCACCATGATGTCGGAGAGAACGCCGCAGCAACGGGGACATAGCAGAAGGAGAGACACACCTGATGGGGTCGCCGCCGTCGCCTCGCCGACACCATCCATGAACCCTAAGTTCGCCAATCCGAAAGATCAACAAACATACGATGCCATCAACTCCGAGACGCTGCCATGAAAGACACCGTCGGTGTGGGAGTGGAGCTGAGGCAAATAGATTCGTCCGGGTGCCGCTCCCACCACCCCAACGGCACACCACGACATGTAAAACCAAAAACCTAACTACAGAGCGGAGGAAACCGGATCCCCTCTCCCTCCCGCCGCCAGAGCAGCAGGCGGAGAGAGAGGGGACCAGCACGTTCCGCGGTGGAGATCGGCTGGAAAACATTCGCCTCCTGATCGCCGTCTCTGGCGGCTAGGTCAGGAGCTAGGATAAGTAGGATTCAGAGAGCGACACGGTTCGTCCAATGGTTAATACAGAGCACACGCCAATGTATTTAGGAGTGTTCTACCTTCTCAACAAAAGCACAGCAAAAAAATACCCGGATATTCTGAAAGGTATCGGGGAAGAAGATGTTCTCACCTTCCTCCCGATGTCACGCACGTAGGTGACTTAGACTTCGTAGTACTTGCCATATATACCAAACCATCACCTGAAGCTCTAAATCAGCCTAAAACAGTAGTTTTGCCCCGGTTCCAAAAGCACCCGACGACGAGGCGATCAGTCTTAGTCTTGAGAACTCAGAAGGACCAGAACCTTGAGTATTCCAGCTCCAGCTCCATCATGTTGGGCTGGTCCACGACCATGTGGAGGTCCGTCGCGGGCTTGCGGTCATGCTCCCCTGTCTTGGCCGGCGACGACATGGAGGACGGCGAGCTGCTGCTGCTGCGGCGCGCGGCGGCGCGGGCGCCGGTCATCCGCAGCCTGACCACCTCCGCCTGCGCCAGCGCCAGCTGGGTCTGGAGCGACTCCACCTGCCGCTGCAGCGACGTGATGGCGCCCACGCAGCCGTAGATGGGGTCCCTCACCCGCGCGTTCGCCTCGTACACCAGGCTGCTCACCGCGTCCCCACGGTGCTCCACCGGCACCTCCTGCGGAATTCAGTTCAGCATCATGTTTCATAAGGACAAACACAGTGCTGCATGTTTGGTGCAGCCGAAAGTTTCTGATTTTCTTTCTTCATATAGCTTTGCAAGCGTGATGCATGTGCATTGCTTGTCTGAAGTTTTGATTTTGGAGATATGATCAACTGTAGTAAGCAGGCATATCCATGGGAACATGGTACTGATGAAAGATATGCAAAATCTAATTGGTAACTAGGCATGTCTTTGGCCTATCTGATTATATTATTAACCTGGTCAAAATAGTGCAGTGCCTCACACATGTTTGATTGCTTCAGGGACAGGGATGGCCCCAGTGAGCAGTGAAAGTAGGATGTTTGCCGCCCATGCTTCATGATTCTCCGTGCATATGCATGTTGTAGTCAAACATAGAAAATAAAATGCATATGTGAATTGCACTTTAACCACACTTATTAATTCAAAAAAAATTGGTTGCGGGACCAATTCAAGATGTCAAAGTCACAAGGAAACGAACTGTGCAATTAAGCGAGAGTGTACTATGTAAGATCAACAAAGCTGGAACTGGAAGGAGTATCAGTCACATGTGTCTATGTAAGAACCGCATTTTCTTTGTGATTAGACAGCACATACATGATGAGAATATGTGATCTAATCTAACACCGAGGAAACATGGTGTCTTGCAGCAGTAGCATGGCCACTGGGAGGAACTTGCTCACTAAGTCACTATGTGAGTATGTGTATGCAGTGAAGCTAGGCTACTTTTGGCAAAGAAGCGTAGCCGTCCGACTTGTTTTTGGCAAAGCAGAGTTACTGTCAGTACGCATCGGCAAACTGTAGGCTAAACCAAAGAAGATAGGCAAATCTCGGACCGAAGCTTTGGTGCCCAATCGAAGTAGATGAACCAAGAAAGCTCTGAATACTAGAACTAGCAACTTCCCATCGCATGCATGGCCAGGCAGAAGCAACAGAGCCGTAAAAACCTGTCCATCTATATGGTGGAGGATTCGAAACAGAGTGGAATTCATGGTGTCACTCACACAACAAAGACGAGCCATAGTTGTACTTGTGCGACGTGCGTGCGTACTGCGTAGGTGGGGGTGCAGCGAGCGAGGGAGGGCGTGGTAGTGGTACCTGGAGTAGCTTGCTGATGTTGCTGGCGCCGAAGACCTTGTGCACGCTGGCGAACCTGTGCGGCTCCGAGGAGGGGAAGTAGGGCGCGAAGACGCACCCCGGCGAGCACCGGCGCCGCAGCAGCTTGCACGCCGCGCACGGCGAAGGAGACCCCGCTCCGGCGCCGGCCAGCCCCTGCCTGCCGCCCGGCGCCGCCGCCACGACGAGGACGTCCTTCATGCCGCCGTCCGTCCACGAGCTTCTTCCCTTCGTGGGCGTGCGTTCACCGGGCGCGCACGTAGTTGCAGACTTGCAGCGCAGTGCCGAATGCCTGCAGGTGTGTGTGTAGCCAGGACGGGACGGAGGCAGGTGGTGCTCGTACAAGGATGGAGGCCTTTCTCTAGAAGATCGAGGAGAGGGAAAAAGGTGACGCGGCGGAGGAGAGGCAGTTGGGAGACAGAGATCGTGCCGCGGCTTTTGTACTACGGTGCAAATTGCTCCCTGCTACTGCTGCCTACAGTGATCTTTTACCCACCATCCGTCTCTCTTGTCTGCTTACCTTTGACTGACGGACCCAGCAGAGAGATCACCCCGATTGTTTGTTTGTTTGTTTGTTTTCAGTGGAGGAGTGCAGACTGCAAAATTCAGAGCAGAGCAGAGAACGCAGCACGCGTGCTAATTGAGCAAGTTTGTTTGTCTTGGCGAGGCGCTTTTCGGCTGAATTATGTGTAAATGAGTGGCCCGTCCTCTGAATTACCGCTTACTACGTACTTAGTTATCCCTCCCTTAGGCAGCAATCAGGCAGTAAGTCTGTCAGTTATCTCTGCAAGAGAAATCGACAACTTGCGCGAGCTGCTGTGGAACAGGCGAAGCATCGTGATGCCGATGGAGTGGTTTGTCGGCGGATTTACGCTGGTTATAATGACAGTCTGACAGACACATCGAAATCTCGGTCGATCTGTTCCTCAATGTTCTTTCTCTCTTTCAGCACCGGGGACATCTTTTCAAGGATGGATCGATTGGCTGCATTGTCAATGGACGTGGGGGACGGACAAGATGGGGGGTCAGGCAGGCCCTGGCGCCCCCCAGCGTCAACAAAAAATTGGATCTTTTTGTCTGTACCGTGGTGATGGCCACTTGATTAGCCGTGCGTCCTCCATCCGCGCTTTGGGAGACACTAATCCAAGCTTTGCATTCTCCGTATCGCGCCCCCCTTTTTTTCCCCTGCACGCGCTGCTCACACACAGAGTACGAGTAGTAGGCTCCGCTCGCCTTGCTTGCTGGTGAAGAAAGGGAGGCGATCGAGCGGCCGTGGTTATTACGTGCAATCGATCGATCGCAGCATCGATGCCGTCAATGCCGAGTGATCACGAGCACAGTTGTAGAGTGGGACACTTGCTAACAATGGTGGACTGTCCTAGATAAGTGAAACCCTGATCTACAATGGCTCTGCAACTTGGCTAGAAAAGAGCGTGGCATGGGCATGGCCATGGAATGACCGGGGCAGTTGGGGACAACAGTTTCTGCAGCAGCAGCAGCAGCAGCAGCAGGGTATGGCAGGGCGAATAGGACGCGAGAGAAAGGAACAAGATCATATCTGCGTGAAGCAGGAGAAGGATCAGGGTTCAGAGGTCGGAGGCCTACACAACGTCGCCGTGTCGGCCGAGGCGCGGCGGGAGAGCGAGCGAGCAGTTGGTCAAAACCCTGTGCGCGACAGTAGCGCGCGCCGGAGTTGCAACCACACGACGTGCGAATGTGCGATCCCACTCCCGGGCTCCGGTTCCGGACATTCCACACGATCCCGCGGCACGGACGGTGCAGTACAGTGTACTGTGACGCCAGTTTCGTGAGATCTGCCACAGGTTTCGTAGCTAGAATGCACGAAATTAACCACGTGGCGCGAAACTTCAACAAAAATAAACCTATTCGCAAACTTATTTCGAATCTAACCCTTTTTAGTAGCGCCTGCGCAAGGGGTGCTATCCATAACATGGTAGCGCCGGGCACATCGGCGCTACACCGCCTGCCAGCGTGGCACTGCGGGCCACCGGGCCGGTTATGTAGCGCCGAACACAGCGGCGTTATCATGTGATGTTCCGCGCCGGCCTCCTCGGCGCTATGCCCTCAGAATCCAGTTAAGTGGATTGGTCGCGGATGTGGAGACCACCCCGACCAAAATCCACTTGTTCTGTTCGTCCCGAGGCTGTGGTCCTGTCTCACTCCCCCAACTCACCTCCCCCTTAAATCCTTCTATTTGGGTGCCGTTTTTTGGTGCATTTCGGCTCCCCTACGTGCTAAGAGGTACTCTCCCCCATCCTCCTTTTTGTCCAATCAAAATCTCCCAAATCGTTGGCATTTGGTGTAGATCTTGGAAACCCTAGAAATTGAATATGAGGAAAAATTTGTGGTTTTTTCTTGATTTTACTAGTCAATGGGTGTGTGTATGATGGCTATGAAGTGTTGTGCTATGATTTGTAGGTTTTTTGTTACATCTAGTTAATAAGCTATATTTAGTTAGGGTTAGTGCTATGATTTGTAGGTTTTTCCTTGTTGATTTTGTTGCGGTTTGGCACTGAAAACCTGATCTACAATGGCTCTAAGCAAGAAAAGAGCATGGCATGGTCGGGGACAACAGTTTCTGCAGCAGCAGCAAGGTATGGCAGGGCAGAAAGGACGCGAGAGAAAGAACAAATTCATATACGCCGGAGGCCTACACGTTGCCGTGTCGGCCGAGGAGCAGCGGCGAGCACTTGGTCAAAACCCTGTGCCGCTGTGCGCGAGCGACAGTAGGGCGCGGCGCGGCGGACGGAGCAGCCACATACACGACGTGCGATATCCCACTCCCGGGCTCCGGTTCCGGACATTCGACACGATGATCCGGTGGCACGGACGGTACAGTGCAGTGTACTGTGACGCCAGTTTTGCAAAATCGGCTCGTACTGCTTCTGTGGCCTCATCGGATTTTCTATGTCCATAGCACATAAAAAATATCACACCCCCACGGTTAGGAATAGAAAATCTTACCACTGGATTGCTCGTCCGCCTCCACCAAGCTTGGGGTGAGTGACATGTCCGAGGCAGGGGCCCCTATGGGCATTGTGGAAACTCCCAAACTTAGGAGTGGCTCCACGGTGCTCGACATAAATTGGGCTGGAAAAAAATCTTTAGAAAAGGGACGGAACCAACGGGGGGTGAGCTGGGGCCATGACTCCCCCAAGACTGAAAATTTGTGAAATCTCTTAGTTAATTTGTAGATTCAAGTCCTAAATTTAATAAGTTTAGTTATATGCCCCCTCCAACTAATTTTACATGTAATTGGCCTCCCTATATTCTATTTCGGGTTCCGTCCTGCTTTAGAGGGTACCGTTGTGCCCGTATTTCGTGTTCGACATCTCAATGGCCTTTTATGGTGCTTTAGAGGCCCCGGTAGATATGCTCTGAGCACTGATTAGGAGGTTAGTCTGCTTTGATGCGTTGAGACTTGACATTGGTGTGTCGAAGATGTAAGGCTGCTTATACCATGTCGTGCAACCAAGCCGACCTAGCAAGCAGCTACACGCATCTCTTTGGGGCTTGACTAGGAACTTGGGATTGAATGCTTTTATGGAAAACTATTGTTCTTTACGAACAAGCTGCTCACCTCACAAACACCTGAGATTTCTCGGACAAGCTGCTTTTACTTTTGTTTAGTTTACTTTCCTTCTTTTTTATTCTATTTTTTTTACGCCAAAAGGTGAAAGAAGCCTCTTGTCCAAAGCGAAAAGGGTCAAAGACAAACATTTTTACTGGCCAGTAGCCACTGCCCGCTAATGAGTGGTCACGGTGCTGACCAAATCATGGAGCCCAATCATCACATTCGGGACATATGGATTATTACGGAAAGTGGGGAAAGGAACCCGCGGTTTGCTACTTTCTTCTGAGTTTTTTTTTAAATATTATTTTTTTTAACCCGAATTCGAAATATATTGCGCAGAATGATTAAATTCCGAATCTATTGCGCTGTCGGCACAGCGGCGGCCGAATCGTTGGTTTCGGCTTGCCGAAAGCCGAAACACGGGTGTGCTGCGCCGCGTGCATGCGCGCTGACACGGGCACAGTGCGGGGCCCGCCGTTTCGGCTCCCAGTGCGCCGATTCCTTCCTTTCGGCCGGCAGTCTGCCGAAAAGTAGGGGATAACGACGCCGCGCCGCTCCTTCCTTCCTCCTCCTTTCTTCTTCCTTCTGCTCTTGTTTCTTCTCTTTCCCTTCGAAAAACAGCGCTGCTAACCTCAATTGATCCCAAAAAATAGCCGATAAATTAGATATCTGCCCCCACAAATCGAAAGAGGAGATCAAGAGCATCCCGGATCTGTTAATGGGATAGTTTTTGGAGGAGTTTTTGTTTCGGTGGTGGAGCAATGGTGAGGAACAATGGTGGGATGTGGTGGTGTTGGGCAGTAGCAGGAGCGGCGCAGTAATGGTGGTGATGCTCCGTTGAAGTAGGACAACAGGGACGACGGATTTTGCACGCATCAAGGGTAAACCCTAATCTTGTAGTTATTTTACGTTTAATGTCTATATAAGATTTATTAGGTGGAGGTCCTGTTAAGATTTATTATCTATATAGTATTTGATTATGTAATATATTTGTTTAGGTGGACGATATGTCCGAAGTGGTTAGTATTGTCGTTTACTATGGTTATGGTACTGTCCGCACAAATGAGTCCGGGGTTGATCTGAGTGAATTTGCAAATGTGGAGATTCCGTTGACTGAGCCTGATAAAGCGAGAATAAGCGCGGTTCAGCACTATTTGACGATGAATTTTGGCTTTGATCCTAATTTGTGGACTGTTAGGATTCAGTCGGTATGGTCAAAATCTCGTACAAATATTTATTGGGAGTTGATACCGCTAGATCGGACACAGGCCTGGGTGAATTGGCTAGCATCATGCAAACGTCGAGGTACGAAACCTATCGTCCTCGTGTTGTTTGTGCCTAAGCAGAACAATTTGGCACAAGGTGGCGTTGGTTATGAAGCTGGACAAAATAGCCAGGCAACTGGGTCAGAACCTGTTGATCCGTCTGAATTTATGTCTCAAAGTGTAGAGAGTGGTCAGTCGGCAGGAGCTCCCGAAAGCGGTGAGGGTCCTGAAAGTGGTGAGGCTGACGGTGATGAGCATTGGGATCAGGATGAGGAGGCGGGCGTAGGAAGTATGCAGCAAGAGATGGAGAACGAAGACGAGGATGGGTTGATGACGGATCTTAATTCTGACGAAGAAGATAATGCAGAAGATGACGAAGATAATGATGAGGATGTGCCTATTCCTAATTCCTGGAATGAGGACATGTCGACCGTCATGACTGTGAATACTGGTCAGGAATCGGCCTGGGAGTATCACATGAATAATATTGAAGTAGGTGCTCAGTATACCTCGAAGCAGCAGCTAAGGGACGCCGTAACAAGGTGGGCAATGTCCACACAAAAGATTTACCGAACTGATGTGTCATGTCCAAAATATCTGACACTGAGCTGTGTTGAAATTGGCTGTCCTGGAAGGGTGCATGCACACGTTCCGAAGTATGACGTGAATTGGCTCGTCTCGGACGTCGTGGCTCACACATGTATCAGAGAGAACATGTTGGCAGAACATCCAAATCTAACTTCCACTCTCATTGCGCGTCTCTTATTCAGTGAGATTGTGAAGACGAAAGATTTTCCAGCCAAAAATATCCAGAACACAGTAAAGGCAAGATGGTCCTATGATATTTCATACGGGAAGGCTTGGAGAGCTAAGCAGACAGCTTTAGAGGAGAGGTTCGGGACCTTTTTGGACTCGTATGACAACGTCGTCCGTCTTCTTCGCACATTGCAGCATAGAAATCCTGGCACTTATGTGGACGTCCAGCACCGCTATATGGATACGGCTCCTGGATATAAGGTTCTGCATAGGGTATTTTTCGCATTCTCTGTTTGCATCCAAGCTTTCAGGCATTGTCGTCCGGTGTTGTGTGTGGATGGAACGTTTCTCACTGGAAAATACAAGGGGCAGATCCTTACCGCAATAGGTGTGGACGGGAACCATCAGATCATCCCAATTGCTATGGCCTTTGTTGAGGGTGAGAACTATGAGAGTTGGTTATGGTTCTTCAGGCAAATAAAAATAGCTATTGTGCAGGATCGGCCCAATGTTTGCATTCTTCATGACAGACATCCTGGTATGTTAAAGGCTATTAAGGCACTTCAACACCCTTCCATTGATGAAACAACGCCATGGACTGATTTGCAGAGCCGCTGGTGTATGCGCCACCTTGGCGCTAATTTTTACTCACAGTTTAAGAGTAAACGTCTTATGAACCTTTTTAAAAGACTTTGCAGTCAGAACCAGCGGAGGAAGTATCAATTTATATGGGAGAGGCTGAATGAATTCACGAGGAAGCAAGTGAGGGAGAGGAAAGCCGCCAGGGCACAAGCTGTAGCTACACAGGTGGCCGCAATGATGGGAGAAGATGAAGAACCCGTAGGTTTGTGTGACCTTCCTGGAATTGACCCACCCGGAACGAAGAGGAAAAAGGGAACAAGAATAAGGAATTTTGTAGAGTGGATAGAGAAAGAGCCTCCTGTGAAGTGGTCTTTGCTGCACGATACACATGGAGCTAGGTACGGCATCATGACAACCAACCTTGCTGAGATTTATAATTTCGTCCTTAGAGGGAATAGAAGTCTGCCATTGACAGCGCTAGTGGAGGGGGTGCTGCATGGAACAATGACATATTTTAGGGAGAGACGGCTAGAAGCCGTCAAGCATATTGAGGATTTTCCCAATACACCTTACTGCAGGAAGATAAAGATATACATGGACAAGAAGATAGAAAAAGCACGGCTGCACTCAGTCGTGAGAATTGGTAATGAAGAAGCGAGGTTTGAAGTACGTTTACCGACTGGAAGATGGGGATGTCCCAGATGGGGATACCACCTCAGTTTCAGTACGGGATGCCTCCTCAGTACCAGATGGGGATGCCACCTCAGTACCAGATGGGGATGCCTCCGCAGTACCAGATGGGGATGCCTCCTCCAGGTCATCCTGTACATGTAGGCTGGAACACTTCTTCGGCGCCGTTGACTAGTCTTGTGGGTCTAGGTACGTTGTTGTTATTAATTATCCATATTTATTTTTTTGAATGTAGTATGCACTTATCTAGTAGTAATTATTTTTTGCAGGTGGGTCTGCTGATTCACCATACGCAGAGATGGACGAGGATGTGTTGTTCCATACGCCACCACCCGTCACACAGGAGACGCAGACACAGCAGGAGACACAGCCACAGGAGGACGCTCCGATGTTGGGCCGAGGTTTGCGTCAGCACCTCGACCCAAACCGAAACCGATTGTCACCTTCAGGGCCTCGACCACGGAAAACGAAGACTAGGTATCGTAAACATAACGAAGACTAGGAAAACTTTTATCGATGTATGAGACATAATCCTATCTATGTATGAGACATAATCCTATCTATGTACGAGACACTATATTTGTATGAGACATATTCCTATCTATATTTGATGAGACAATGCTTCCGACATTTATTAAAAAACGGCGAGATTACAAATTTTTCATTAAAACACACTTAAATTAATAGCTACAACTGAAATTAAGATACATGCGACACTTAACATAAATATCATCTCCCGTCCACGCATCCTCCTGGCTCCGTCGATGGGCCACTCTTGCCCTTCGACGATGCCGCTCCTTTGCCCTTCGACGATGCCGCTCTCTTACCCTTCGACGATGACGCTTTCTTGGCCGTGATGCTAGGCATGAAGATGTCATCTTCGTCCTCGCTCTCTTCCACCCATGACCACGGATGATCTCCTAACCAATCGAGGAACTTCTCGTCCCTAGTTCTTTGCTCCACCTTCATCCACTTTTCATGCAGCCTGAGAAGTTCCTGTCGTATTTCCCGTGGAGTCCTATGAGCCCAATATGGTTTGAGCCTAGTTGATCTGCTAACCAATGTCGCGTCTATCTCAGTGAGCAAACTATCACTACTAATGAGTTCCTCCCATGGAACTATTTTATTGTCTACCCTAAACTCGACGGCACACCGCAGTAGGAGCTCAGACTGATGTGGAAGAAAGCTACGGTAAGGAGGAAAACCCGACATCGATGAGTGAATTCGCTAGACTACTTACTAACCTCACTGAGCAACGGCTTTTATAGCCCGGGAAGCGAAGAAAAATGCGGGAAGAATTATGGCGGGAGAAAATAGCGGGAAGTGAAAGGGCGGGAAAAATTGGCGGGAACGAGGAACGGCGGGAGAAAAAAATTACGGGAATGAGGAAGGGCGGGAGAATAAAGGCGGGAACGAGGAAAGGCGGGAGATAATGACGGGAATCAGGAAGGGCGGGAGAAAATGGCGGGAGAATAATTGGTAAGGGTGAATTGATGGACGCAAATATATAACATTTATTTTATAAATTTTATTTGGCATCTAAAACTGTAATGGAGATAATAGCGACCAAAACAAAAAAAAGGGCCAAAATGCAAAAAAAAAACGTTTCGGCCGGCTAGGGGCCGAAACAAGCTCGAATCGGCTCTGCGACAACGCGAAAAGGGCCAGCTTCTGACGCGGGCCTCGCGCGGGCCCCGCCTTGGGATGTTTCGGCCGTCAGCTGGCCGAAACACTCCTTTCGGCCTACAGAGTGCCGAAACACGAGTTTCGGCCAGCCGCGGGCCGACGGCGCAATAGATTTGGAATTGTTTCATTCCGCATGATATATTCCGAATTACGATTAAAAAAAATAATATTAAAAAAAAAACTCACTTTCTTCTGGTATACTAGGCTTACTAGTTCATGAAATTGTTGCAAGTGAGTGCCTAGCTCCTAGGTGAGGAGTTGCTGGCCGCTGTGTAGGGGACATTGGCATTAATGAGCTACACTGTTTGTACTGCTTGGCAATAGAATTACCGCGTCATCTTTGGGAGCCCGGGGAAATCAGCGGTCAATATTTCACACGTTGTAATCTTGAAATTTCTACCGCGTAAAATAGGATTGTTGTCGTTATAGATTGCAGAATACGCGCAGACGCGAAAAACGGTTCGAGACGTCAGACCCTATAGTCGCGTATCACGAACATCTTCTCTTGTGTGGTTTATCCAACAGTTAAGGTGAACGTCTCCAAATAATCCACACACTAGTTGAATTTGGCGTGGCGTCATGCCAGGCTTTTTTTTTTTTTAGAAATTTTTTTTGTTAAACAAAATGTTGGCTAAATTATAATGTTCAAACATGATTTTTTTTCTTTATGAATAGGTAGCTTTTTTTGTGAGCATTTTTTGATAAATTTTCTATATTGTTCAAATATTTAGTAGGGTGAAATGGTCCAGCATTTTTGTATTTCGATAACTTTTTTTTTGTGAGCATTTTTTGATAAATTTTTTATATTGTTCAAATATTTAGTAGGGTGAAATGGTCCAGCATTTTTTTGTATTTCGGCTGGAGTTTTATTTTTGATTTCGGGTAGATGCATTAGAATACTTCCAAATAGTGATAACATTTGAATTGAATTTAGGGAAGGTGCTTTTGAATTAGTTGCAAATAGTGACAACATTTAAATATTCAATTTTTTTCTTTAGCATACGCCGCACCTGCTGTATTCTAAAATGTGCCAATTTGTTGAGATTTGTCATCTGTTTTATCGTAAATTTCACTAAATTTTTTCTTTAAATTTTGATTATTTGTGAAATGTCAAAATCTGTTGGAATTTGTCGTCTATGTTCTCTAAATTTCCACTAATTTGGAAGTGTTCTATTTTTATTTTATTTTTCTCTAGTTTGTGAAATGTTAAAATGTGTGGTGCACTAATTAAATCTTGATTATTTGTGAAATGTCAAAATCTGTTGGAATTTGTCGTCCATGTTCTCTAAATTTCAACTAATTTGGCGCAACTGTACTACTGTTCCTCTCAACAGTAGCGTGATCGCTCTCCGTTCGCCAAAGGGTTCGTCTTTTATATATAGATAGATAGTTATTTTTTTTCTTTTTTTTTTGACCATTTTGTATATGTTTTGTATTTCGATAACTTTTTTTTTGTGAGCATTTTTGATAATTTTTTTATATTGTTCAAATATTTAGTAGGGTGAAATGGTCCAGCATTTTTTTGTATTTCGGCTGGAGTTTTATTTTTGATTTTGGGTAGATGCATTAGAATACTTCCAAATAGTGATAACATTTGAATTGAATTTAGGGAAGGTGCTTTTGAATTAGTTGCAAATAGTGACAACATTTAAATATTCAATTTTTTTTCTTTAGCATACGCCGCACCTGCTGTATTCTAAAATGTGCCAATTTGTTGAGATTTGTCATCTGTTTTATCGTAAATTTCACTAAATTTTTTCTTTAAATTTTGATTATTTGTGAAATGTCAAAATCTGTTGGAATTTGTCGTCTATGTTCTCTAAATTTCCACTAATTTGGAAGTGTTCTATTTTTTTATTTTTCTCTAGTTTGTGAAATGTTAAAATCTGTGGTGCACTAATTAAATCTTGATTATTTGTGAAATGTCAAAATCTGTTGGAATTTGTCGTCCATGTTCTCTAAATTTCAACTAATTTGGCGCAACTGTACTACTGTTCCTCCCAACAGTAGCGTGATCGCTCTCCGTTCGCCAAAGGGTTCGTCTTTTATATATAGATAGATAGTTAGTTTTTTTTTTTTTTTTTTGACCATTTTGTATATGTTTTGCATAATGTGCAAATTTTTAGTAGTTTGCAATGTTCGGACATGGTTGTATTTCAACGACAATACTAAAATGAAATTAGAAAATATGCATTTGAATTACCTCGAAATGGTGACAAAATGTGAATAATCTAAAAAAAAATCTATGGCATAAGTAGTTATGGAGTTTTTTTTTCCAACGGATATATTTGGAGTTTGAATTTTGAAAAAAAATGGTGAAAGTGGGAGGCTATTCTTTTTTTTTTGTCGAAAACTTGGATTCGCTGACACATTTTGAGTTTTCCGATTTTTTTTAATGGAAGTTATCCAGCCCTTCAAGTTAGTTATGGAAATTCTTTTTTTTTCTTTACGTTTTTTTTTCGATCATAAGTAGCAAGTATTTATTTATTCTGATTGGTCGGATACGTTATTTTTTTCTTTAGGTGGATATGTCTGAATTTTGTTAAAAAAAAACATTTTTTTATGCATATTGTTTTAGTAAAATGGCCATACCTGTTAGGAGCGCAACATTTTTTTTGTAAACATATTTTTTAAAAAGGGTATCATTTACGTTAATTCGTCTGATGTAGTCAAATATTATCGTATGGAAATGGAAGTTATCCAGCCCTTCAGGTTAGTTATGGAAATTCTTTTTTTTTCTTTACGTTTTTTTTTTGTCATAAGTAGCAAGTATTTATTTATTCTGATTGGTCGGATACGTTATTTTTTTTTAGGTGGATATGTCTGAATTTTGTTTAAAAAAGAACATTTTTTTATGCATATTGTTTTAGTAAAATGGCCATACCTGTTAGGAGCGCAACATTTTTTTGTAAACATATTTTTTAAAAAGGGTATCATTTACGTTAATTCGTCCGATGTAGTCAAATATTATCGTATGGAAATTATTTGTGTTGAGAGTTTGAATCTTGAAATATTATCCTATTTGGTTACTATTAGATTTTAAATTTATATTAATATTTAGAGGAAATACATTTTTTTTAAAATTTAGTAGGTGCATTTGGAATTCAATCCATAATTAGTGGATATGAATTTGTATTGTATGCAATTATTCATGTAATCAAGCATTTGTGGAAAAATTTACCTTTATCATATTTAGAGGAACGTTTTTTTTGAAATGTTATACATTTTTGGGATTTAGAAACATTTTTTTTTGTTATAAGTAGCAAGTATTTATTTATTCTGATCGGTCTGATATGTTATTTTCAACCATATTTTTTGATTTCATGCATATTGTTTGAAAATAGTGTTTTTTCGAACATTTTTTTTATTTTATGCATATTGTTTTAGTTAAATGGCCATACCTGTTAGGAGCGCAATTTTTTTTTTGTAGACATATCCTTTAAAAAGGGTATCATTTACGTTAATTCGTCTGATGTAGTCAAATATTATCGTATGGAAATTATTGTGTTTTTTTCTTTAAGTTGGTGATAGTGGGAAGCTATTCTTATATTTTTATTTTTTTTTTTCAAATGCTTGAATTTGGAAGCCATTGAAATTTTTAGAAGTTTTTTCGAATCTGGAATTTAGTCATATGGGCCGTGTGGTAAAATTCGAAATTAGAAATATCCTTTTTTTAGAAAGTGTGGAAATTCTGGATTTTTTATATTATTATTTTTTCCAAATGCTTGAATTTGGAAGCCATTGAAATTTTAGGAGTTTTTTCGAATCTGGAATTAGAAAGTGTGGAAATTATGTTTTTTTTTTGAATTCTAAGTTCTAATTTGTGAAGTTTAATTTAAATCGGTTCCATATTTAGGAGATGCGATTTTTTTTTTGAAGTCAAATCTGGAGTTGGAAGTTTTTTTTTCCTTTTTTTTTTCGAACAATGTTTCCTGGAAATTTTCATCTAATCGTTTTTTTTAATGCAACGTTTTTTTTCCTTACAATTCTATGGATTTTGGTATTTGTAGACGAATTTGCATTTTCTGAAAGTATTCATCTAATCATTTTTCTATATGCATTGATGCATGTAATCTTTTTTTTTATGTGCAGTGACTTTTTTTTTAAGTTATAAGAGTTTTTTAAAAATAGGAAAACAAAAAAACATAGAGAAAAAAAAGGAAAAAGAGCCGGCCGAGCTGCACAGCAGCCCGGCCCAGCTAGCAGCCGGCCTGGCCAGCCCAGGCCCACCGTGACGTGACGATTACGTCACGGGTGAGCGGAGCTGCCGCGGCGGCGGCGACGACGCCGGCGGCACGCGGGGAGCCCGTAGGTGGCGGCGCCGCCGCTTATGGGTCGCCGGAACGTCGCCGGCGGCACGCGGATGCGGCGGAGGGCAGCGGGTGCGGCGGCGGTGATTCCCGCGCGTGCGCGGCGTATCGACGGCCGATTTGCGGCGAGGAGGGAGAGGCGGCGGCGGCGGAGCTGGTTCTGTGCTTCGATCCGAGCGGGGAGCGACGGAGAGGCGACGGCGCGCGTCGGCGGCGGCGGCGACCGCCGCGCGGGGAGAGAGAGAGGAGGAAGGGGACGGTCTGCGGGTTTTTTTGCAGAAAAGCCCTCGAGTTTTTCGGAATCACGAAAAGGTCCCTCCGCACGTTGAAACGTGGACTGCGGGTTCTATTCACAGGTTTGTGAGGGGCTTTTTTGCAAAAGCGTCATCGACGCGTTCTGGGAGCCGTCGGATCGCCGGCGGACGGCCGGGATCGCGCGCTACTGTAGCTACTGTAGCGCTACAGGAATCACTGTAGCTGTGAACAGTGCGCGAGGGCCTCTCCGTCCGCGAAATCGTCCTTCTTTTATATATAGTATAGATTCGGGGAGGAAACATCGCAGGTCGGACCGTTGGGTCCATACAGACGACTAGGTGTGGTGGATTGATCAACACCCAGTTCTCTTGATAGCTTAAAAAATAAGCTGCCCTCTACCTAGCTTCTCCTATAAATCACCCGGCTTATTACTTTAAGCTTCTAGTTTAGTTATAGGATGATTAGTTTAGAAGCTACAAGTAATACGCCGGGTGGCTTATAGAAAAAGTTGGGGAGGGGGCAGCTTATTTTTTAAGCTGGCAAAAGAACTAGGCCTAAACCGTTTGCCCCACCCTTCTTTATATAGACATCACCAATAGGTTCTACCTTAGAGGCTCATTAGTGGTGATTCACTTTGGCACATGAGAGTATATGCTTGTGACACCGAAAAATATATTTTAAAATGTCAATAAAAATCAAAGACAAATTTGGCGCATTCATCTCGACATTCTATGTGCACACGTCAGGTTTAGAGGAAAATCGACATTTTTTGTGGCATGTGTAATACAGATAAGTGTCACGTGAAAATCCTTTTTAGCATTAAATTTTGTCTTGTTTACACACGACGTAAATATGTCGGTTTTCCATGAAACGAGTATGTAATAAGAACATCGAATGTCGATATGTACGTGCAATCTTTTATATCCGTATCTTTTATATTTTCGAATATGATTAAAACACATTAGGGATCTGACTAGGACCCTATGATTCCCGGTGCCAAAACATCACTCCCCCATTAGGGACTCTATTCCTAGTCTAATTCGACAAGGCTTCCAACACTTAAGCGTGACCCAATAGGTTTGCAAAAGTTTTGGTACGATCTGATTGCTCCTACACGGTTAATAGAGGGAAACAAACTCCTTGAGAAGTTTTAGGTCGGGATGAATAAGTAGGCGTGACAGTGGAGAGGGGGATCGATGACGACACATGGGTGCTACTCGCACATGGCCCTCTGCCCGCGAGTGGGCCCTAGACCTCCTCTGCCTCCCCCCCCCCCCCCCCCCCCGCGTACCCTTTGTCTTCTCCCGAAGTAATTGAATTTTGTTATTTTTGTCGGTAGTTTTGGGTCCACATAAGTGGTGATTTCTACGAAGCAAAAATAGGTAGAAAACATCAAATGGCTCTTTTTTCACTGGGTTAATAGGTTAGTTTATGAAATAAAAATCCTGACCGAATCATACAAGAATGATATGATGATAGCATGGATCAATTAAAAATTATACATAAGTTTGGGACATATCAGGTTCTAATGGTCGTTCCTCCCTTATAGGGAGATCTCACACAATCACATGGATAACTTCCACATCATCACTAACATCATCGTATTAATTGTAAATTTATGACATAAAAAATTGTCTACTAAACTATTAATTTTATTAGTGATTCATCTTCATCGTTGAGTTCGTATCGACGAGGGTTTCAAATAATATAAATCACATGCTCCTATGTTTCAGCAAATAAAAAACATCACACCAGTTATTTATATATCGTGGTCACCAAATTCACAATAGTCTGGCAACTATGTCATTATAATTTGACAACTAAGTTGTGTGTAATATGGAAACTAAGCGATAACAACTTGGCTGCTACTGACAAAAATACTACCCCTACGGTCATCTCTGTTAAAAAATACTATTAACGAAAATATATATCAAAACATAACATGGGATTTTGTTTCTAAAATCTCGTCGTGATCAAGAGCACCGTGAAAATGGAACATCAATCGGATTAGCAGTTGGATAGATAAAAGATTCAAAAGTTACATATTAAAGGAATTTTGTATGATGTCATGACTGCATATAGTAGTGTGTTTTAATTGCATACATGTAGAAGCTAAATGAAAATGTGTTGAATACATGTAGAAGAGAGAGGAAGGGACATCGCCAGATGCTATATATCTGGGGGCGGAGATCCCCTTAGGGAAAGGTAGGGTGACCGCCCTACCTTAAGTTTTCGTGAAAACACTAAGATGTACGTGTTTGTTTTTATCAATTTGAGTGGTTGCACGTCACGGTATGAGATAGTTATGCTTGTTTTAGTGAACACTGCGCAAAATTGATTTCTGACAGAAAATAGAGACTATGTCTAGTCTAGTCGAAAACCAACTCAATACCTAATTCTCAATCTAAAAAAATCTGACTCTAAATAATGTTCCATGTAGGGCATTTAATGTGGACTTTAGTGTATTTCAACCAGTTTATGGGGTGGTCAAAACCAACTCTAGTTATATGATGGACCATATGGTTCTACTTTGTCTTCGTATATTTTTTTATCTAAAAATTAACTGTATTAGTTCAGTTAAGGTCTTTGGTTAACAATGTGAGGTCATGTTTCTTTGATTGGAGAAATAGTGGATCTAAAACTTTAATTATATTAGTGGTAATATCTTTGGTTAGGAGACTCTCATGAAAGATATCAATTTGCATATAAAACGAACTCACAATCCTTATTATGGATGAAATGGTAAAAAAAATGTGTGTGTGTGTGTATTGGGGGGAGGGGGGAGGTTAAGAAAATGGGGAATTCATCAGATCACTGTTGATTATTTTTACATTATGGACATCTTCTATGTTGTTATAGAATATTACCACTGATTTTGACCATCACTTAATTTAGCTATCTCAAAATTGCTTCATAATATATCTTGCCTTGACTCAAGATACTCATTTCCTATGTTCAATTGAATAATCTTGCTCGTCCTATAGATTTATCATGACAATTTCTCTAATTATGAGCATGAGCATATACAAGATAAGCTTGACCTATTCATTATTCTTATACGAAAATAGTAGATCTTAGAAATTGTCTTGATATTTGAAAGACACATCATCTTTCTTACGGTTTATCGCCGAATTGACATGGTATTGGTTTTATCGGTGGTGACGACAATAGTTGAAAGGTACTTCTCGACGATGAAGATCATAAAGATTGAGTTGCGCAACAAAACGTTTGTAATGGCTTCTTGATTACTTGATACTGTTTTACATCGAGAGAGGGATATTCAAAAATCTTGATCAATTAAATTACAAAAGATTTTCAATAAAGAGTAGCTTTTCCATGGCCTGGTAATTCTATATGTACTTGGTTAGAAGAAACATCATGATATAGAAAATATTCTACCAACCAAACATGATTTTGCGGTGATGAAATCCAACAAACTTAATGGACTTGCATCCGTATAAAAAGGCATGCCTATAAGAGAACCACAGTCTCGTGTTTTCTCACCTAGTTGCACAATGGAGTTAAGTATGTGCATACCATCGCACATTTCTCCCAAGAGGGACCATCATTTTATTTATCTCCACACGATATAGATCAAAATCAACATAGGTGTGTGAGGCATCAGGAGTTCTAAATATGCTGAATTGCCTGCTGTTGCTTCCATAGAAGTTGTTGGGATCCACTGGAGGAAAGGATTTTGTCCAGTTGCAAGCTTCTCACTCAGTAAAGAACCGAGATTTATCGAATTAGTAGGAGATATCCAGTGTTGGATTAGGCAGCACCTAGGCGACACTTTACCTCGCTTAGGCACTAGGCGATGGGCAAACACCTCGCTTAGGGCATAAGCGGTACTCTAGGCAGTGCAACCAATAAATTGTGTTCTCCACCAAGAAAACATGCCATATTGTGTTCAAGAATCCGATGGGCCATAATCCAATGTCAGTTGTTGGTAGCATACTCATTTATATGGTCTAAATTATCATGTATAGATATATAATAACCCAAATAAACACCAAATGGTGCAAACTATATGCCCACCTAGGCTGCGCCTAGTGCGCTCAATCATCGCCTAGGCGCTAGGCGAATGCCAATCGCCTCGCCTACGCCTAGCGCTAGCTTTTTCCAACCTTGGAGATATCACAACGTCGACCAAGTATGTTTGCACACAACAGCCAAACACAGCTTGTTCTCAACGTTTCAGGAACGCCTAGTACTTTTATATGTTGTTAAAGTTTCATGATTAGTATATTTACGTTTACTTACATGTTTATATATGTATTTTACTAAGTGATTCTGTTAGGATCATATATGTAGCATTAATTCATTAGAACTATTTTGATCTTTTCGTTTTGTTCTAGAGTCCTTCCTACCTCGGATTTTTTCCGGCCCCTGCCATTAACTATATCCACGTAGTATGATCCATTATTCAAACTTAGGGAGTACCTCCGAATACTGTTTAGCCTGGTCATTTCTAGTCATGTTTTATCCTCTTATTGAATATGATCGCTGGCGAGAGGCCACGGTGTGTAATCCCTCTCAACACTCTACACTTTGTCTCATCGGTTTTTCATGGAAATGAAAGCTGGGAAGCTCTTTTCGTAGAAAAAATGAACTTCGAGATGAAATGCATGTGTATCTCTCTCGTACCTTTATTATTGTTGTGTGATAGTAAAGTCCCATAATTTGCTAGTAGACAAGATATGGTTTCGAACAGTAATGTGATGTATACGATGGCATCATGTATACTGTGGCACGTGGAGATACATCAACGAGTCATGAAGCGAGACCGTGGATGTCCAATGCTCGAAGGAGCTAGTAATAACTTGTACTGTCGACGCCGGCAGCCGGCCGCTGGTAATGATGTTGGAGTGGATCATGGTTTTGTTGCTTGAGTTCTACCCTAAGAATCTGACCCTTTTTTTCAATCTAAAGTTGGGATTTTGTTTCCGGTTGGCCGGGGTCGGGGCCGTAGTACGGCTAACAAACGCCTTGGGTGTCTTGTGTGTAGGAGAGAAGTTCCTTGCTGAATTACCTCATCAAGCAGAGAGATACCTTGCCTGTAGGAAAATTGATACCGGATAAGCATATTATCTGCCCAAGGTGGCAAGAAAACACATGTCTTTGTTCCTTTTCTTCTTCTGAACATCATCGCTGCATACATGCATGTCGGCCGAATAAACCCTGAGTCCATATGGGGGTGGATACATGCTCTTGGATGCATATGTATGCATGACAACGTGCAACAGAAACCTACATAGACGATCAATTGTGAGGGCGGCCGCCGGTCGGCCGTCGACTTTTGAGCTTTGAAAAGCTAATCGAAACGCTAGATTTGGCAGCCGCCGCTAAGATAACTGGAGCCATACGAACAGTGACGGACCTTAACCAACATTGTAGGAGAGGAAAAATGATATTAAATGGCAGCTGAGGGGCTAATTTGATATTTTGTATATTTTGTATGGTCAAAAATGATAAATACTAAGTAGTATTATGCAAATTGTAATTGAGTTTGGGGGGCCATGGCCCCTTTTGGCCTCCACTAAGGTCCGCCACTGCATACGAAGATGGATGGCTGTGGATCAGCTGACAGATCAACGTAGAGAGGTAAACCCCTTTGCCTCGCACTGTTTTTGTTGTCACCGTGGAAAATAAAACGTCTCGATCGTTCTAAAAGTAACTATGTAATCCAATCAGTTCCTATTTCTTTCATTATAAAAAAACAAGTTGTGCAAACGTATAGCATTTTCAGTACATATTTGTCGAAGAGAAAATTGCACATAACACCAACCTTTGGTAACGAAGTTGCACGAAACACATAAAACAATGTCGATAGCACAGTGGAGATCCATAGGATTATTCCTTGTGAAATTTCCCTATAGTACTTCTGAATTGTAATAAACTACTCCCTCAGTATCAGAATATAAGATGTTTTAGCAATTGACTTTTCATCCGTATCTAAACATGTTTTAGTGCAATGCTAAAACATCTTATATTTTGATATGGAGGGAGTATTTTGCAAGCTATTCCGACTAGAAGAGAGCATGAGTTTCCGAAGCAGAACTGCCATACTTGTTTGGAGTTACACTTAAACAGCACGCACCTACAGAGAGATTGAGAAATGGACATGGGCATGAACAAAACATGGGCGAATTAAGCTGGTTGATGGGCAAATATACTGGTGATACTTTGGGGGGCAAAAGGAAACAAGTAACCTAGTTTACAACGGTACATATAAGCATCCGTCCAAGTGTGCATTGCTCACCAAAAAAAAAAAATACCTAGTTTACAACCAGGATATTTTGTTGCCATGTCATACAAAGTGGCAAAGATAACATGCAAACACAAACAACATTCGTGATAAAATCCAGACGATACAAGTAGAGTGTAACACACTTCTAGTACACCAAAACGGCACAAGTAGGAGTTGCGCCAAAGGTTTTTATAATCACACTTTAAAATCTTCGGACCAATACGGCCTCTAAGCAGCAGGTGTCTTGCCAAGGTTTGCTGCAGCCCTTAATTATTGCCTCGGCCGCGCCTAGGTGGCACAACAGTCCACCCATCAGCATCAGGGGTAGGCTTGGAAGGTTTAGGCTCATCTACCGCCATATCCTCTGACCTAGCTGCTCCATCTTCCCCCATTGATGGCTCATCATCATCGTCTGAACTATCATCGTCATCCTCAGTTACCATCTGCTCAGGAGAAGAAAGTTAGCATACAGGAGTTGTATTCTGAGTCGAAGATATACATGTAAAAGTAAAACCAGTCAGTTTTAACTTATGCAATGCGATACTGTAGATAATTCATGGATCTCCACGGAATCAGTGGTAATGACTGAGGGCCACTTCACAGAACAAGTGTACATACATGGTTACACAACATACAAGTATGTCTCCAAATAACATCTACCAGTTCTAATTAGAAAACAGTGTTAAGATCCGGATGTTTAGAGCAAAAACACACTGAATCTAGCATTTTCCAATTATCCCCGATGAAGCAGCATAAAATCATATAAAAAGACCACATGTTGTCAAACAATCTTGGAAGTGAACTGTGAGAGAACATCATTGATTCTAGGTTGCAGCAATACTGAGCTCAGATGTGAGAAGATAGGCGACACAAATTACACATGCCAAAACTAAACTTGAAATACCTGTCTACTTTGGGAAACAGCACTTCCCGGAGGAGGACGTGTATTCCTTAATTTCTCAATCGACGAAAAGTTGTTCTGCAGGCATTCTTCATGCATTATCAATAATTGTTCAGCAACCTGTTTGCCATATTAAACATTGAATTAATAAGCATACATTGTACTATTTAAGAGCAAACCGAATACAACTTTTACACAAACTGATAGAAGCAGTACATTCCGACTTGATTATGGTTAAGAAGCTTCAGGTTTTCTGCTGGATAAGCTAGAGATGAAAATGGGGAAGATGGAAAATTGGGAAAATGGAAATGGGGAGGGTTGGACCCATCGAACCGCTGATCATTTAAAAAAGTAGAAGAATGGCTACAGTAGCGGCTCTCAAATACAATAGGTGAACTGGGCCAAGCATCTAAAACCCTGAAGGTTGATCAGAGCAGGTCACCAGTTTACACCAACAAGTACTTGACCAGATATTCATTACTTCGACCTAGTTCAGTACTATAGCTGGGCTAAACAGGAAAACATAATTACCTCCCCAACACTACCATCCTCAAAGTCAGCATTGAAGGATTCAGATATGCTGTCAAACATCATATCCTCCAAGTCATCGTAATAAAATGGACCTGGAATAAACATAATGAATATCAGATGCAGAAACATGCACAAGAAGAGTGAAACTAATAAAAAAAAACAAATCCACAAACATACAGCAGAAACAACTAAGCGATGCCAACATCACATTCTGCACCTATGGCACCGATGAAGTTACGCCTCTAAAATAAAAGGAGAATGCAACATATGTTGGATTTTATCTTACAATCGAAACTGATTCTCGCCTAAGATGAGGTGTACAAATAAATTGAATGATGTGTGATAAGGTTATGTGCTTGAAAACTAAAAATCAACATAAGTAAATGGTGAACAAAATGCAGAAGCTCAAAACTTGAAATCCAGACCATTGCGAAATTTCATGCTAGACTTTTTTTTCCGATTGGACAGCATGGCTCCAATATATCGTACCTAAATTGAATTGTCTCGTCCAATACTGTCAGACTTTGGAGTTGGTGAAACTCTGAACCGAAACTGGCACAGAACCAAGCAACTCAAATCCTCCCTAGAACTATCCAAATTGAACAGCGCCTACGGATCGAATGAGCCATCTTCCTATCACCGAGTTCAACCCCAATACTCCGACAAGAGGAACATCGCGAGGCTGGCTTAAAATTGGTCCGAGAGACAGCGTTCCTAAAGGGGAGGAGGTGGGTACCCTTGGAGTTGGCGAACCAGGAGAAGATGGACGCGGCAAGCTGGTTGGCCTTGGCGCGGGAGTCGCGGCCGCCCCACTCGTTCTCCACCGCCATCTGCAGCGCCGTCCACCGCGCGAACACCAGCCCGATACCCTCCTGGAGCGCGGCAGCCGCCTGGGGCGAGAGCGGCCCGCCGCCGCTAGTGGATGCCGACATGGTGCTGCCGCAAGGCTGGGCGTTCGGGTTTACCCGAAAATTCGATAGGAGGGAGGCGACCGGCGCTGTGCTGCGCCTCGCGTCTCAAGCAGTGGCGTCCGGCGGGATAGGAAGGAGGAGGCCGGCGGAGGTGGTGGTGAAGTCAGGAGACGGTGGCGCAGTGTGCGTGTGGCGGCGGGGAGGCACTGGCAGGGACTAGGTTTAGGTAGGCAAATGAGGCTTTTCAGTTGGGCTGGGCCTGGCAGCCTGGGCTAAGAGATTATTTTTTTACTCGGCCTTTACTAATTTCAGGCTATTTATTCAGGCAGATCGGGTACTCTGACGTGGAACCCGAATTTGCTTAATAAAATTCGGGTTTCCAAAACTACTGTCTGATATCGTGCTCAAGTTATTCGAGTTTAACTTCACGCAACGAATAAACTTCCCGCATTCTCTTTCCAGCAGGACCCCAGGCGGCGGCGGAAGAAATTTTTTCTCCAGATCTTCACCGGCCGGATCACTGGTCCCTCTCCCTCCGCTTGCCGCCTCGTCGGCAGGAGGGAGAGGGGATCCCATCTCTCCGTTCTGGCTTAGTAGTTAGGGTTTGGGTATGTCTGCTGTGGTACGTCGTTGGGGTGGTGGGAGCGGCGTTCGGGCAAATAAATCTGCCTCAACTCTACTTCCACACAGGCGGCGACCTTCACGGCGACGTCTCAGAGTTGATGACAACGTGTGTCTGCTCGGTCCGTCGGATCGGCAGCTTGGTTTTCTCGCCGTTCTTCAAATCTGGCGAGATTAGTTTCTCGGTGTGTCGCTGGCGTTCGTCGTTATCCGCGACGGCGCTGGCGGCCGGGGCGAGGTGGTTCTTCTGGAGCGAGGATGTTGGTCCAGAGGTGGTGGATCTGCCGTTCTTCTCCGACTTCGTCGATGGGAGGCCACAAATCTTGGTCCAAGACAACACGGGGACGTCCCCCGGTCGACGTGCCACAACGACATGTGCCTCGCTGCGTGAAGCAGGCCTGTTCATCGACTCATAAAGCCTCGTTTGCGATGGTGCTTTCTCGGATCATACAATGGTGGAGGCTCGGCGTCTCTTTCGGCGTTCGTCTCGGCGGCGCTGGAGTTGGGTGGCGGCCGCTCCCTACGGTGGTTGCAGGAAACCCTAGAGATCGTTTTGTATTTCTCGATCTCTTAGGATTTTATCTGCAAATTCAGGATAATCATTTTATCCCGGTCTGTCTTTTAGATTGCACATATGTTTATTGTAACTTGATTTTCGATTAATGAAATATGTGGTTCTCTAAAAAAAAGTTATTCGAGTTTAGACTAATATGGGTTCGATTTTCGGGGGCTCAGGTTACGTGGGTTTAGACTAATATGGGTTCGAGTTTCAGGTATCAGGTTTTATGCATCGTCTTAATGTTGCGAGCATTTTGGGGAGGCGGCTATGGTTTTGTCTTTTTAGTTTCTCTTGGTTGTCGAATTGGAATATAAAGAGCAGTTCTATGCGACGTCAAATTCTTGGTACCTCGTCAGAAACACACATATCAAACATTTAAGAAACATGAATTGTAAAGTAGACGTAGATCAGTGTTACCCTCTTTTTTTAAGTCAGATCGGACGACGTAGGCGAGTGGAACCGACGAAATTGGCTTCTTGCGGTGGCTAGGGTTCCTCCTCTCACACATTAGCTGCTCTAGCTTTGATTCTTCTATGTTTCGATAGATCATGGTGGACTCGTCCCATATTGTAAAAACAAATAATTTAGCCAATTCTAAAATTTGTTTCTTCGATATGGTTTCATCACAAGATGCTGACTTCTCCACTACAATTTTATTAATGTAGAAAAAAATGTAGTACGACGCAAGACAACGACCATAAGTTGAGTTTGGTCTTCTAAAAGTTAGGCATAGTGCCCAACTCGCATACATTCCATTTCAAGAGTACAACGATAACTCACCTATTGCTTTGGTCTTAGAAAAGTAAGAATTCATGGTATACAAGTAGTTGGCTCGGTTTTGTCTAAAATAAATGGTCATGGTTACAATCTGATTGCAGATGTGTTATTAGGGACACAAAAGGTACATCAAAGCACTTCGAATTAGCAGAGTTTAGAGCCTCCCTTGCACATAGATATGCCACATGTTTGCTCTCAATTTTCACATAAAAGATCTTGAAGCCCTAGAACACACTACTCGACTAGTTTAATTTGCACCTTCCATTCTAATAGGTACCTCGACCTGCCATTACGAGACTAGCGCCGAATAGTCACACGATTGCTAGGCAGTTTCTCCAAGGTGTATCAAGGTCCTCACAATCGTAGTAGTTAACTCACATATGGAGATTCGACACATCCTTGTGCGTCGCAATGAAAGCTCTGAACTCATCCTTGATAATATAGCATGTTTCACTTATGTTTTCCATGATCTACATATACCCACTTGCTCTTTGAATCCACTTGTGCTCGCCGTTATATGTGGACTTGTGCTCATTGAAGTGGGAGAGGTGTTTTGGCTCCTGGTGCATATGCACCCTTTATTAAATAAACTTTGAGATGTTAAAAAAATTGCAAAAAAAAAATGTCAGCGCATAGACCTTAACATTCTATGAGCTCGCAAAGTGTTTCGCGAAAAACCGACAATTTTTGTGACTTGTGTAAAAAAGACAATTTTTTGCTAGAATAAGGCTTTTCATGATACCATTTTTTGTCCTTTTTACACATGCCAAAAAAAATGTCGACTTTAGTCGAAACGACTTCACAAACACATATAAGCAAAATTTTATTTTGATTTTTTTACATTCTAAAATATGGATTTTTCATCCGGATGCATATGCACCCGGAGCCAAAGTAGTTTTCACTCATTGAAGTTATCTTTTTTTTTCCTTTTATAAGTACCGCTGGAGCTATGGCCATTTGTTCATCTCTTTTTAGATGTCAACCGCCAAAGTGGTTCTCACTCTTGTGTCTTATTACGTCTAAAAGCCTCGATCAGTTTGATGCAGCGCTTAATGAAGCACATAAATAAATTTCTAAGTACATTAACCAATGGTAGGACAACAACGATGAAAGGGAGACGAAACAGCTGTATGCATTATCTACCTTTCGAAATTCGTATCCGACCGAAAATATTTCAAGGAAATAAACACCAAAAGTTGATCTAAATTGAATCTGATAAAATATACTTACTTGAATTCAGTTCACTTGTTTTGGGTCGGAACCATTTCCAGCTCAACAATAACAGCAATCACCACATGTTGAAGAATTAATTGAACAAAACTATCAAACGGATCTTGGAAGTGAGTTATGAGAGAACACCATCGATTCTAGGTTGCAGCAATACTGAGCTCAGATGTGAGAACATAAGCGACACAAATTACACATGCTAAAACTAAACTTGAAATGCCCTTCTACTTTGGGAAACAACATTCCCCTGGGGATGTGTATTCCTTAATTTCACAATCCACTAAAGTTGCCTTCGAGGCATTCTTCATGCATTACCAATAATTTTTCAGCAACCTGTTTGCCATAAAAACCATTGAATTAATAAACATATATGGTACCATTTACGAGTAAACCTAATACAACTTTCACACAAACTGACATAAGCAGTACATTCCGACTTGATTATGGTTAAGAAACTCTAGGTTTGCTCCTGGATAAGCTAGAGATTAAAATGGGGATGGTTGACCCATCGACCCACTGATAATTTAAATTAGTGGAAGAAGGGCCACAGTCGATCGTGACCCTCAAATCTAATAGGCGAACTTGGCCAAGCACCTAAAACCCTGAAGGTTGGTCAGACAAGGTCAAGTGGTCAACCCTTCAGCTACACCAACAAGTACTTAATCAGATATTCATTAGTTCGACCTAGTTTAGGACCTGCAAGGCTAAACATGACAGAAAGAACAATAATTACCTCCTCAACGCTACCATCCTCAAAGTCAGCATTGAAGGATTCAGATATTCTGTCAAACAACATATCCTCCAAGTCATCGTAATAATATGGACCTGGAATAAACCTAATGAACATTCGATGCAGAAGCATGTATAAAAAAGACTGAAACTAGTAAAAAAATCAAACCCATACATACACCAAGAAACAAGTAAGCCATGCCAACATCACATTTTGAACCTACGAGATGAAGTTACACGACTTTCTAAAATAAAAGAGAATGCAACATATATTGGAGTTCTCTTACAATAAAAACTGATTCTCACCTAAGATGAGGTGTAAAAAATAAATAGACTGATGTGTGATAAATTTATGTGCTTGAAAAATAAATATCAATATAACTAAATGATGAACAAAGTACAGAAGCTCAAACTTTGAAGTGCAGACCATTACGAAATTTCACGCTAGACAAAAACAAAGACATTGTTGGTAATGAGCGATTAGTGATGGTGTATGAGTTCCGGTGTGTGTCAGACGCAATAGTTTGACTCGATTTTAGTATCTCAATCCAGTTTAGAAGACAAACCGCGAACAACGCGGCTCGGGACAACATATGGTTAGTACTAGCTTTTGGGACCAAACCTTAGTTATACCAAGTGTTAGTGACAATATAACTAAGCGTGGGCCCGCCTTAGTTATACCAATATGTTATATGTGGACTTGCGAATGTATGACTAAGTATGGTTTGTTGTTTCTAAAACCTAGTCTTGCGAGACAAAAGTTAGTCACGTGGTTAATTATATTGAGATGGGAGTGCAAGGAAATGCTTTGGTGAGGATATCACTGATAGACAAAAGACAAGACCTTACTGTGCAGCCCATCCAACAATGCTAAATGTGTCACATGCATGTGGGTTTTCTGATATGAGCTCTGAGAACACTCAGCTTTATTACAGAGGGTTAACATTCATAGTCATTTGTTGCACTCGTAATTCGTTTTCCGGCGTATCTCAACAGGGACGATTGTGTCGTCGGCAGAGGGGCCATCTACCACCCGGGCAGAAGGGTAGACCGTCAGGCTCTAAAACCCTAGATTTCCAGCAAAATTAGTCCGAGAGACCATTCCTACCGGATCGCCGCGGACTTCCGTCATGTAGGCAATAATACGAGGATGCAAAAGGGGAGGGCTGGGGTACCTTTGGAGTTGGCGAACCAGGAGAAGATGGACGCGGCGAGCTGGTCGGCCTTGGCGCGGGAGTCGCGGCCGCCCCACTCGTTCTCCACAGCCATCTGCAGCGCCGTCCACCGCCCGAGCACCAGCCCGATACCCTCCTGGAACGCCGCAGCCGCCTGGGGCGAGAGCGGCCCGCCACCGCCAGTGGATGCAGACATTGTGCTGCGAGCGAGCGCCGTGCCGATGGAGTGATCTGCGCTGATCAGCTGTTTCTGGACCGGGGAGACAGGGGGTTGCAGGTTTGGACGAGCCTTGGAGGCTTGGAGCAGGGCGGCGCTTGCCGTCTTGGAGCGGCGCAGTATTTATTCTGAGCCGACTGCGGGATTCGTGGCTCGGGAGGGACGATGAGGGGGCTGGGCCGCTGGGGTCGGGACTCGGTAGCGTTAGCGCTAGGGTCACATATGTTCAGTTGGGCTTGGGCTGAAAGCTAGATTTGGTGCGTTGGCCTGCTGTAATGTACTGCCTATTAATTTCAGTTCGGGTTAATTAGGTTATTCTTTTGATTCTAAAAAAATTTAGGCTATTATTTTTTTATTAACACCCGAGTAACATTCGGGTCATGCTTAAAACCCGAGAAACACCTGATTCTTCAGCTTCGGGCAATATGGGTTTGGGCGTCAGGTCTCTTTCGAGTTTGGGTGTTGGTTTCGTGCCCATCCTTATTTTGGAGTTCTCTAGGGGTGCGTTTGGTTAGCTCGCATGTCCCTTGGCTTGCATCTGGGGAGAAGAAATCGGTCCGTTTGGTTGCTCGTAGGCCCTCCGCGTTGTGGCTAGCGCGCTTCTCAAAGCAGCTTTGGGCCAGTCTGGCCAGGCTCCCCGCGTGCGACCTCGAGGAACTCCGCATGCGAGCGGCTGTAGGCGCCGGAGAGGCGGATATGGCGCAAGCCATAAATTTGCGGTGGGAGAAATTCGGTCACCGTCGAGCTTTTTCGCCTCTCTATTTAGAGCCACCGTGGTGACCGCCCAAATCAAAATCGCCATTTCCCCATTTCGAGCACCATGGTAACGGCGGCGGGAGCTTCTTCTCCGATGGATCTTGCGTTCGAGCTCGTCGGCGGCAAGACTCCTCCTTCCAAGGCGGCGGCGGCAGTGGATCTTTGCAAGGCGGCGGCGGCGGTGGTGCTTCAAGTCGGCAAGAAGGCATCTCTTTGCAAGGCAGAGGCGGTGGATCTCTGAAAGAACAAGCTATGCCCGAGATGTCGCCTAGAGTGGGGGTGAATAGGCGATTAACACTTTTTCTATTTAGGGGCTTGATAATTGCGGAATAAAACTATATGTTTAAATTAACAAGCCAACAACCTAAATTACTAGGGTTACCTATGTGCACCAACAACTTATGCTAAGCAAGACAAACAACAAGGTGATAGCAAGATATAAACTTTAGGCACGAAGGCTATCACAATGTAAATTGCATAAGTAAAATCTCGGGTATAGAGATAACCGAGGCACGCGGAGACGAGGATGCATTCCCGAGTTCCTCCTTGTTAAGGGAGTACGTCTCGTTGGAGGGGTGTGAGCTCGCCACAAGAGGCCTACTCAAGATGCCACAAAGGACTCACCCTATTCTCCGATGAACCTCACCCAAGGGATTGGTTCACCTTCCACTATCGGAATCCTTCGAGGCGGATTCCGGAGCCCTTTTACAACCTGCTTAGGGCACACACCCACAACTCAATTGGAGGCTCCCAAAACGCGCCGAGCTTCACAACTCGAAGTCTTCGTGGCACCTCCAACCGTCTAGGGTACACAATGCACCCAAGAGGCACAAAGCTCTTGGGAACACAATGCACCCAAGAGTACAAGCTTCTCAACCTTCAACTTCACGTATCACCGTGGAGAGAGCAACCCGATGCAACCAATGCAAAAGGCAAGAACACACTAGTAGTCAAATCCTTCACTCTCAAATTCCAACCAAAGCAACAAATGCTTTGGGGGAATAAGAGAGGAAGAACAAAGGGGATGAACACAAAGGAACCCCAAAATCTAGATCCACAAGTTTCCCTCACTTAGAGGGGATTTTGATTGGTGGAATGGTAGATCTAGATCTCCTATCTTGAATCCCTAAGTTTGGGCAAGAATCATTGGAGGGATAGAGAGGAATCAAGCTCAAGATTAGCAACAATGGAGGAGAGGAAAACAAGTGAGCAGAGTGAGCAGCCAGG
>QRDG01000150.1:3542371-3716489 GCA_012064385.1 Puccinellia tenuiflora | reverse complement strand
CCGGCACGGGCGCGGGTGGCAGGACCCGCGGGTGTCGTCGCTGAGGCTGGCGAGGCGGCAGGGGCCGCACCCGAGACAGTGCTCAAGGGTGCGGTGGCAGCCGCGGCACCTGAGGCGCGCGAGGGTGCGGTGGCAGCTGCGGCACCCGAGTCGCGCGAGGGTGCGGTGGCAGCCGCGGCACCCGAGTCGCGCGAGGGTACGGTGGCAGCCGCAACACCCAAGTCGTACGTGCGTGGGTGCGGTGGCAGCCGCGGCACCCGAGGCGCGCGAGGGTGTGTTGGCAGCCGCGGCACCTGAGTCGCGCAAGGGTGCGATGGCAGCCGTGGCACCCGAGTCGCGCAAGGGTGCGGGGGCAGCCGCGGAAACCGAGTCGAGGCTCGAGGGTGGCGTAGGCGGCGAGGCGGTGCCCGAGGTCGAACTCGAGGGCAACGCGGGTGGGGGCGTGGTCGATGCTGCCGGCAGTGCCGCAGAACAGAAGACGCGGTGAGAGCCGGAGGGACACGACGCCACGAGGACTCATCCTCGGTAGAGGGAGGAGCAACCGGAGGAACCTGTGCAAAGGGAAAACACAACTCATCAAAGTAAACGTGTCATGAGGTGATGACACGATGAGACGCCGGATCGTAGCAGCGGTATCCTTTAGTGTTAGCCGGGTAACTGAGGAAGACACATGGTAGGGAACGAGGGGCGAGTTTGTGTGGAGCGGTGGCGGCGACACTAGGATAACAGCGACACCCGAAGATCCGGAGATCGTCGTAGGATGGTGGGGAGCCGAAGAGGAGATGATGAGGGGCATAGTTCCAGCGGGTACAATAGGGGCGAATGTTAATGAGCAGAGTAGCGGTGGCTAAGGCGTCAGGCCAGAAAGGGGGAGGAACGTGTGCGTGAAATAGGAGGGTGCGGACACAATCGTTAATCGTGCGGAGGACGCGTTCAGCGCGGCCGTTCTCCTGAGATGTATATGGACAAGTGAGGCGGAAAATGGTACCGTGGGTGGAGAGGAGGGTGCGAATGACTAGATTATCAAATTCTTTACCGTTGTCAGTTTGAAGAGCGAGGATAGGGCGACCAAATTGTGTGGAGACGTAGGAGTAAAACGTAGTGAGGGTGGCGGGGACATCGGATTTCTTACGAAGGGGGAACGTCCACACAAAGTGAGAGTAATCATCCATAATAACAAGATAGTACATAAAGCCAGAATTACTAGGAATGGGTGAGGTCCAAACATCACTATGAATTAATTGGAAAGGAAAAGACGCAACTGTGGAAGAACTACTAAAAGGAAGACGAACATGTTTGCCTACACGGCATGCTTCACAGGTGTGAGCTTCCGTTTTCTTACACGAAAAAAGAAAATCCTCTCATTATTTGATGGAGTAAGGTGGAGCTGGGATGACCGAGACGAGCATGCCAAAGATCGACGCTAGTGGAGAAGGCCCGAGGTCCAGCGGCAGAGGATGATGACGGCTGGACGGGGTAGAGGTCGCCGGGGCTCTCAGACCAGTGTAGCACCATCCTAGTACGGACGTCCTTAACAGAAAAACCAACAGCATCAAATTCAACAGTTATAGAATTATCACGAGAAAGTTGACGAACACAGACTAGATTCTTAATGAGTTGGGGAGAAACGATGACATTTTTAGAGACAAGGGTTTATCGGTGGAAGGAAATTGGGTGGAGCCGATGTGGGAAATAGGGATACTAGCACCATTGCCAACAATGATGCGGGAGGGGGTGATGGTGGTAGAGGAATGAGAGAGTATACCCGGGTGAGCAGCCATGTGAGCCGAGGCGCCGGTGTCCATGAACCAGTCACCGCTGCCGGCGTAAGTGGAAGGAGGGGGCGCCTGCTGGAGAGCGGTGTAGAGCGCGGGGTCGTAGAAGGCCGCTACAGTCGATGGAGCCGCGCCAAGCAGGCCGCTGTAGCCGGGAGGGGCGCAACACCGTATCCTGGCTGCGGTGCGGCGTAGAAAGCCTGATGGGCCGGACGGCGACGACGCCACTGCTGTGGAGGGGGCATAGGGGCGGTTGCCGGAGACACCGCAGGTGAAGGCGCAGTAGGGCGGGGTGCGGGAGTGCCGCGTAGGACCCCGACGGCGAGGGCGGTGTGGGCGGCGTTGGCACGGACATTCCTCAGCCTCCGCTCCTCGAGAAGGAGGTAGTCGACGGCGCGCTCGAAGGTAGGGTTAGCCATGAGGGTGAGGTTGGAGGCGGCGTTCCCGAGATCCTCGCTGAGGCCGTTGATGAGGGTGGACAGCAGCATCACATCACTGATCTTGAAGTCGAGGTCGTGGAGCTCGTCGGAGAGAGTCTTGAGGCGCAGGCAGTAGGCGTCGAGGGAGAGGTCGTTTTGGCGACAACCGAAGAACTCCTGCTGCAAAAAGACAATACGTTGAAGTTTGTTGTCGGTGAAGAGCCCCGTGATCTTGGTCCAGACGGTGTATGCATCGTCGTCGTCCCGGACGATGGTGTGGAAGATGTCCGGAGAGACGGTGAGGAAGAACCAGCGGGTGAGGGTGGCGTCGATCGCCATCCAGTCGGCGTCGCGGCCCATGGCGAGGAGATCAGCCGTGCCATCGACGTGGTCGGAGAGGTGGTACTCACGGAAGAGAAGGGTGAAGTAGGTTTTCCAGGCGTAGAATTTGGAGGCGGTGTGGGAGAGGGTGATGGGTCGCGGAGGGAGGCTGGGTCGGGAGTGATGGAGTAGTTGCTGGAAGAGGCAAAGGGGTTGCTGTTGTTGGAGAAGGAAGACATGGCGCAGGTGGTGGGTGGCAGCGGCGGAAGCTTTTAGGGTTAGGGTTTGGAGATTGGAGAGAATGAGAGAGAAGGAGGTGGCGCGCGGAGGAAGAGAGAGAACGGCGGCGGCGGCGCGCGGGTTGCTAGGGTTAGGATCATGGGGAGTCTGATACCATGTAGAGAATGGGATTGCAACACATGATTGTATTGATCAGGTGCAAAGCACTTATATAGGAGTATAAGGTGACTTGACATACAAGTAATCAGAAGTGTAACCTAATTACAACACGTATACTCAACATAGACGCACGTCGCGTTCCCATGACCTAAGCCACCCCA
Source organism: Puccinellia tenuiflora (assembly GCA_012064385.1). Classification (NCBI taxonomy): domain Eukaryota; kingdom Viridiplantae; phylum Streptophyta; class Magnoliopsida; order Poales; family Poaceae; genus Puccinellia; species Puccinellia tenuiflora. The sequence continues at coordinate 3,713,414 of QRDG01000150.1, read as the reverse complement.
GCACGCACGGCTTCACCCGGAGGAAGAGGGCGATGAGGGGGATCTTCTAGACACACGGTCGGAGCTTCGGGGAAGCATCATTGGCCGGCGATGTGAGGGGCAACGGCGGCGGCTAAACGAGCTAGGGTTAGGGTTCTTGCTCGCTCCTGCCAGAGAGGGAGAGAGGAGTGGTGCGAGGAGAGTGAGGAGGAAGAGAGTGAGATGAGTACGCCTCTTGGGTTTCTTATCCCCGCGAGGAGAAGGAAGCAGGAGGTGGCACGACGGCGGTCGTTGTCGTCCTTCTGGCCGGAAAAGAAGAAGAAAATAAGAAAGAACGGCAATTTACGAATAACCCCCTGGATTTGTTTGTAATTACTAAAAGCCTTGAAAACATAACTTCCTGCATTTATTTAGGGATTTTAGACAACACTAGTACAGAAAAGCCTATCAGTGGCGCACCGTTTTTTAATTCTGTGGCGCACGGCCGGTGCGCCACTGAATCGCCGCCACTAAATTTTTTTCTGTGGCGCACCTCCTCCGTGCGCCACAGAAATATTTCTGTGGCGCACCCACACACCGTGCGCCACAGAAATATTTCTGTGGCGCACCATCCCCACCGTGCGCCACAGAATTTTTTGAATTTCAAAAAAAGGGCGGCCAGATCTAGATCTGGATCTGGCTAGATCTAGATCTGGTCGCCGGAATTTCGTTTCGTTTCGTTTTGTAGGAGGGAGTCGTCGGAGGTTGGTGGAGGATGGTGGTCGCCGGAGGTCGCCGGAGTTCGTCGGAGTTCGCCGGAGTTCGTCGGAGTTCGCCGGAGTTCGTCGGATTTCGCCGGAGTTCGTCGGAGTTGGAGGAGGGGATGTCGCCGGGTGGAGGGGGAGGTCGCCGGAGGTGGTGGATGAGGTTGTCGGAGGTGAAGGTCGCCGGAGGTGGTGGAGGAGGTCGCCGGAGGTGGTGGATGAGGTTGTCGGAGGTGAAGGTCGCCGGAGGTGGTGGAGTAGGTCGCCGGAGGTGGTGAAGGAGGTCGCCGGGGTGGTGGAGGAGGTGGTGTAGGAGGTGGTGTAGGAGGAGAAGGAGAGGAGAAGTGGAGGAGAAGTGGAGGAGAAGGAGGATGGAGGAAAAGGGGAGAGGAGAAGTGGAGGAGAAGGAGGATGGAGGAAAAGGGGAGAGGAGAAGTGGAGGAGAAGGAGAGGAGAAGTGGAGGGAGAAGTAGAGAAGAGAAGGACAAAAGGGAAAAGAGAGGGAGAAGGGGGCTGGCGGGATTCAAAATTTCGAATCCCGCCCAATAATTCTGTGGCGCATCCTTGGCACATGCGCCACAGAATTTTTTTCCTTTTTTTGATTTTTTTATTTTGCTGGGAAAATTCTTCTGTTGGCCATAACTTTTTCGTTTGGAATTTTGAGAATCCGAGAAATGTCCAACCGGGTAAACCCGAGTGAGGGCGGTTCCGAAATTTTCTCTAGTTTTTTTTAAGGTATTATTCGCATTTTTTCGACGTCGTATGCAAAAGTTATGCCCGTTATAAGATTTTTTTTTTCATTTGTTGCAAAAAAGGTCAAAATTCATATTTTAAAATTTCAAGACCTACTAGACACTCATACCTAACTACATCGCAAAGGATTTTATTTATTGAATTTTTTATCATTTTATTTTACCTCCTACAAGACTAAAAAGGCGATCCACAGGGGGGGGGGGGGTGATCGGAAGAAAAAAATTCTGTGGCGCACCAACAGAATTTTTTTTTCCCAAAATTCACCAGTCCCCCCAAACGACTTTTTGTGGCGCACCGTGCTTGGTGCGCCACAGAAAGTCTAATTTCTGTGGCGCATGTGGCCAGGTGCGCCACAGAAATGTGACTTTCTGTGGCGCACCAACCACGGTGCGCCACAGAAACATATTTCTGTGGCGCACGAAAGTTGGTGCGCCACAGAATAGGCTTCTGTCTATAAGCTATTTCCTACTAGTGCAAGTCCAAAAATCATGAAAACAATTATGAAGAATCCTAATATTATAGAGAAGCTCCACATATTTTTATTTTGAATTTTTGAAACACCTTTGTCACATATAAAAATAGAAGAGAGTTTAAGTCATTTAAGTTGCATTTGTTATCTCTCTTGTGGACTTACAACAAAATATTTATTTTAATTTTGTTATGGAGTAAATATGTAGGGAAGGTATTATAGAATTATTACTTTTGTTTCTCATGAATTTATTACTTGCACAAATGTGTTGGAAAAGGTTTAAAATCTAAACAATTAAGATTTACTTTAATTAATTAATTTATTGATGACTTGTGGGTTTTCTCTAATGTGGCTTTGAACTATTTGGGTGGTGATGCTCAAGTGGTTTTGCAAAATTCATGTTTGTGGTCTTTATCATTTGACTATTTTCTTCCTTGGGGTTTAATTCCATTGAAGAAATATTTTTATGTGGCTTTCTTGAATAGGCACTTAATTACATTAAGAGGTTGATAATTTTCCTTCTTCATAGATAGATCAATGTTGCCTCTTGTCCCTTCTTGGATATGGATCAATTGCTACTCCTTATTCTTGTTGCCTGCTTGACTCGAGATGATCAGAGTGATCCAAGTCTGATCCATAGTCACTTGTTGCCCTTGAATTAGCATTGATTCCTCTATTCAGTATTTGGATATTAGGGAAAGTTCCTAATATCCATTGGTTAAGTTCCAAAATTAAGTTGCCTCACCCTTGTGGTGAAGGCAAACATTTTATTCAAACTACACTCTCCTTCTGACCATATTTATTTTTATTCGAAATTCAATTGCTTTTATGCATACAAAGAAATCTGTTAACAAGGTTGCAAGGCTTGTTACCAAACTCCTTATAAATAGCATAAATCCTTTAAATTTCACCCCAAGTTTCTTTATTATTTGTTTTGTCTTGCAGGAATGAGTTTGAGGAGATTTGAAGATAAGAAGCTAAGATCAGATAAGAAGTTTGGTTTGGTAATATAGGGTTACTTTAGCATTTGTATTTTCTTTTATGGTTGAGGCAATGTAAAGACAATGTTTTTGTACTAAACCAATTACATTATTACTTTGTTTTAATAAATTTTCGAATTGTGATAAGTGTTAACACAAATTTAATTTGATATTTATTTATGAGTTGTTTTATTAACTTATATATATGTTTAACTTTATTGTTTATTTTTAATAAGTTTTCCAATTCAATATCATTTGTATATTCCGATTGGATCCGAATTCCCTCAACAAGTAAAATACCTAGAGGACATGCCGAGATTTATTGCATTCACCTCAGATGAGCTAAACCCTAATTCATGAAGGTGAATGATCCCCGATCACTCGACGGTTTTATTTTGCGAAAAATTTGTTCGGGTTTTCAGATGCATGCATGCAGATGCACAAATTCCTACTTCTACCCTTTGTTGGTTGCTAAATACTGGGACATTACAAAGACCGGATGCCTAACCACTCGTGATATGATATGAGAGTTTTTATGCCCCACTCGGCTTAATACCTTAGCTCTGACCAGTCCATGGTCACATATAAAGTTCGGGTTTTCCATTTGAAATATGCATCAATTATGTTGTTGCATGTATGGATGTGAAAATTCTGCATGATGTTGTTACTTTTGCCATTTTGGAGGTTATCCCATGATGGTTGTATACATATAGGAATTGCAGAACGTTACGTTATAATGCGGGGTCGACCATTTTAGCTATCCTCGCAACAAGGGTCCGTGCCGAAGATTTGGCCGGACTCTTTATTCGGGTAGACTTGAAGATGGTTTAATCGATATTAGAACCAATGGAACTAATCATTACTAACTTTATGAGTAATGTAGAACAACTTGGACGAATAATCGATAAAATTTGGTAACAGTGTGAGTTTCACGGGATTACTTCCTTGTGGGTGATGCAAGCGAGGATTCATGGTGTGGTGTTATGCTTGACAGAAAAAAATATGTAAATGTCATCTCTTACCTTATATACTCTTACCTTTCCTATAGCAGACGCAAGTTATAACATGTATCTATTGGATGCTTAGTGCTTGATGCCACTTGACCTAGTATACCCATTCGTTGAAGATGATGCATATGTTTATAGATCTGATGTAAATCTTGTGAGCATTTGAGTGATGATAATCTTAATTTATCTCTTCTCTTGATCTGGATTGTTGCGAATCAGATAGTAGCATTTCAGAGACAGATACGATGAAGGACGACATTAGCTTGGTTCTCCACCAGAGGTGGTCTACGCCGAGATACAGACATCATTTGTCTTATCTTGGATACTTCTTAAGACAACTTGATAAATTTGCGTGTCTAAGTTTCATTTCGCTTGAGGTGTTAGTTGTATGTTGGTCGTATGATCCATGTGATGTATTCCCTCCATCCCAAAATAATGACATTTGGTTCACATATAGCTATATACGTTTTAGTGTGTAAGTTAACTCATTTTAGTCCGTATGTTGTCTATATCGTCAGTCAAAAATTTAGGACGGATGGAGTACGTATTCATTTGTTAAATTTGAGTACCGAATTTGTTATATATGTTGTTGTTGCAAATTCTTTCGTGAATTATGTCGTGATAGTTAATATTCCATCTGTTGCAACGTGGACATTATGTCTGTTGGGCATATTAGAATAGACATTATGTCGGTGCTAGCGAGGGTCCTAGGTCTATCTAGTGCCGGTCTAGGACATTACAATGTGGCATTGTGTGTTTTATGACATTGTGAAATAAATCGCTATGAATCACTTATGAGTTATTCACATGAATGATAGGGATGTGGCAATAGGTCCAATTTACGTTAGATCTGTGTCCATTAAATCGCTTTGAACTAGTGCCATCAGATATGTATCATTTTTATGTGCACGAGTTGAACTCTTATTCTCTTAATGTGCTCGAGTCATACTCGCACTCCTCTACAAAACTATAAGCACAAAATTACATAAGGTGGACTATTCCCTAACAGAACATGGGAAAGTTTCTCGGACTCCACGGATTCGCAGGAAAAAAATACTACCTTCATCCTATAAAACTCGAAACTCACCATCGATCGAGTAAAAGGACCGCTTGGGTATATTTCTTACTCAAAATATTACTCGTGGAAGCTAGTCCTCCCACGACAAAAGGTAAACTAAGTTAAGGACCTATACAAAAATGGGGGCCAGTCCTCCCATTTTGAATGGAGGTGCGGCCCTATAGCCAGTGTTGGGAAGTCCATTTATCGTTTTAAATGATGTAAATAACCTTCTATTCTATCTAAGAGCATTGGTGCCAATAGATTATCCGGATGGAGTCCCGGATGGGCTTTATTGATGCCGTCCAAGCAAGCTGACGTGTATTGGTGCCGTCTTTTTTCAGCCGTGCTCCCCCGCAATGCCAAGAGAGGTAAAAATAGTAGACTGTATGCATGCATTTTAGAAGATAAAAGTAGGAGAGAGAAGAATTTTGGTCGGCATGCACGGCGTGGAAGAGAAAAGGAAGGAGAAAGATGGCGTGGACGGAATATGAGGTTGTGGTTGCATGCAAGTTTCGTCCGGCGTTTCCAAGCGGCTCCCAATGCAGAGGGCGTGGCTTGGCACGGCCAGACGAGATATTGGACCGCGCTGGACGAAATTGGGCTATTGATGTCGAGACTGGGCATCAATTTTCATCTGACGCGCCCAATAGAGCTATTAGGAGCCCTATTGGCGCCCCGACTGGAGATGCTCTAATCGAGCGGCAGAACACTTCCTTTTAAGCTCACAAAAAATATGCATAGGCGGGTGCATTGTTCCTAGAGATTTAACAACTTTTCTAAGGATAAAATTATTTTCTCTCAAAAGGAAAGAAAAAAAGGGGTAAGGTTCATCTTAAGAACACCGCCTTTACATGGATGGAATTGTGTGGCTGTTGTTTCCAGTGAAATAGGGCAATCAAAGAGAAGAAATCATGATTATGAGAAATGTATGTATGTATATAGCACGAAACCTGAAATTAATTTTATCAATGTTCGAGCAGCTTTCGGGTCTAAAGATTAACTTCCATAAAAGTGAATTGTTTTGCTTCGGCGAGGCCCAAAATGATGCTGCCCTATATGCTGATTATTTGGCTGTGGGCAAGGTCAGTTTCCAATCAGCTATCTTGGCATTCCGATACATTTCAGAAGGCTAACGATTGCTCAATGGAAGCATTTTGAGGAAAGACTCCAAAAAAGATTGAGTAACTGGAAAGGAAAATTGTTATGCTTGGGTGAAAGATTGGTACTCATAAATTCAGTCCAAAGTATATGATTTCCTTCTTCCAACTACCAAAGGGAGTCTTACATCGATTGGATTACTTTCGATCAAGATTCTTTTGGCAAGGGGATAGTGAGAAAAAAAATCGATTGGCTAAATGGAATGTAGTGTGCCGCCCTAAAGATCAAGGAGGGCTAGGGATTCATGACCTTGAGGTCAAGAATCGAGCTCTCCTAGGAAAGTGGTTGCTCAAGCTGCTGACCGAAGAGGGGGTATGGCAAACGCTTCTAAGGAGAAAGTATATTGGCTCAAGTGTGGTGTCAAACTTTACATGGAAACCAGGTGACTCACACTTTTGGGCTGGACTTATGGCAACGAAGAAATTCTTCTTTCCATATGGTTCTTTTTCCATTGAGGATGGGTCGGAGATAAGGTTCTCGGAGGATAGGTGGCTAGGTACAACCAGACTCCGTGAACAATATCCACCCTTGTACAATATTGACCTTGGGCGTCAGAAAAGCGATACACTCGCTAAGGTGTTGGAGACTTCTCCCCCAAATGTGACGTTCCGACGTGATCTCATTGGTCCCCTATTAGCATCTTGGAATGAGATGCTACAACGTCTGACTTTAGTCAGTTTGACGCGAGGGATTGTTGAGTTTCGATGGAATTTACATAACAATGGTAAATTCTCAGTGAACTCTATGTACAAAGCTCTATCCAATCAGACATGCTAGTAGATTATAATCACAAAATTTGGAAGATGAAGATTCTACTAAAAATCAAAGTGTTTGCGTGGTATCTTCGTCGAGGAGTAATTCTAACCAAAGATAACCTTGCTAAACGCAACTGGCATGGAAGCAAGAAGTGTGTCTTCTGGCACAAAGACGAGACTATTAAGCACTTATTATTGAGTGTAAAGTTGCTACTTCTATATTCTATATGGTCAATCATCCAGATGAGTTCTACCTTGTACCCAGCACGAAGCATTGCAAATATTTTTGGCAATTGGCTGAATAGTGTGGATCATAGGTTTAAACGACTTATTAAGGTGGGAGCGTTAGCCATTATATGGTCGTTTTGGCTGTGTAGAAATGATAAGCTGTTTATGATAAAAATATTTCTCTCGTGCAGGTTATCTACAGGAGTACTGCTACTCTTCATTCGTGGTCACCGTTGCAACGTGTGGAGCATCGCGACCTGTTTACGAAGGTGTGTACAAGACTGTAGGATACAGCGAGGGACTTTTTATCCCAACATGGATGGCAGCATAATTTGCGGATCGGCTCTCCACCATCATATGCGTTTTTATAATTTCTCATTATGATATGTAACTCGCCTTTTTATTTTTGTCGTACTGCTGGTGTTGTGGCGGCTGTGTGCATCCTAGTTATGTAGAGCCCGGGTGTAGTACTTAAAACTTTTTAATTAATAAAGCTCTCAAAAAATGTATATATATACACGAGAATATGTAGTGTGTTCTTCCTTTTATTCTTCTTTTATTCTTCTTGTTCCGTATCAAGCATATACTAGTAGCTATTCCTTCCTTGCGCGCGCTGGGATGGGGTGCTTTCCTTTGCATCCGTGGAGTAAAATGCATCTACGGTCCTTCAACTTGTGAGCCAAGCCCGCCTCAGTCACTCGACTTCAGAATACGCAACATATGGTAACTAAATACGTAATAGAAGCCCATCTACGGTCACCGGTCAATGTACATCGCTGTATTTGGTGGTGTGGCAAGCTGTTGACCGGTCTCCAATGCAAGAAAGACCTCACAGGTTAATTTAAGGTAAACAGCGGGCTTCAACGACATGCCAGCGCCTCGCCGGGGACGAGCTGGAACATCCACGAGTCCACGACTCGAGGGTGTCGCCCCACGGAAGGAGAAGGGCACGTTCACGGTGCGCGCGAGCTCGGCTAGTCTGACGCTCATCTCTCGTGGAGCTCGTCACGTATCCCGGTATCCGTCGACTGCGGTCTGCGGGCGAAGGGCCGACATCGGGGATGCGGAGGGCCGGCGGGCAGCCAGGAGCCCAGGACGGAGGGAGAGGGCATGCATGATGGCGAGGTCCACGGTGTGCACGCGGTCGCAGCCGTTGTCTAGGTCTTCCTCTGTTCCTCGTCATCTCGCGCCGGAGGTTGCTGCCGGGTGTGTCCTCCTGAGATAGGCGGCGAAGTTCCTTGTCCGCGCCGGCCGCGAAACCAGAAGCTATCGATCCAGCCCGAATAGCGCCCACGTGGACTGCAAAAAATGCTCTCTGAGCCGTGCGCGTGGGCGTGCAGGCAAGCAAGAGGAGCTCGGGCTTACACGCGAGTTGGCTGGGCTGATGCGAAGTAGCAGGCACAAGCTTAGCTAGCTATGTGTGTGCGTGATGCTGCTGACTTGGGTGCGTTGCTCTGCTAGCCAGTAGATCGAGGCGGATCCGCACGTAGGTGAAGGGGGTTGACAAGTACTTGGAGGATGGGGACGACAGTGCATTGCGTTGTACGCGCCCATGACTAGCATCAGTGTGAGCAGCATGGCAGAGTCAGCCGCCCCCACGGCCATGACAGCCTGCTCCACGGCCAGGTCCCCGCTCCACTACGGGAGAGCACGACTTTGCCGTATGCTCGGCTCTTTGGCGTGCGCTAAATATCGGGCACACGGTAATGTCTATCTTTCCCGTATGCCGCATACGGTAAAGAATAACACACGGTTTCGTACCAAAAAAACACACGGCAAAAAAAGACACACGGTAAAGACGGTAAAAAGCATACGGTAAAGAATGACACACGGTAAAGAAAGTGGACGCGTGTCCACAAAACGGCAGTGTCAACGGAGTAGTCCGGTCTTTACCGTGTGTTTGCACACGGCAAATATTTATTCTTTGCCGTGTGTTTGCACACGGCAAGAAGATTTATCGTTTATCAAAATTTAAAAAAAATTGGTCTTTGCCGTGTGTTTGCACACAACAAAGACCAATTTTGATTTTTTTTTATTTTAGTTTATCTTTCTATAATAAAGATATAATCAATTTCTGTGGCATAGTTTGTGATAAAATTTCCATATTTGGCACATAGGTGTATATTGATGAATCTGCCCAAGGATCAACACACAGTGGAGAAGAAGAACACGCAGAGTTGCTGCACACGCACTTGTGCTTTTCTCTTGTTCAACTTGTCAAATAAACAATCTGGTTAAAAGGCTTTATATAGCCAGACTCACACAGCTAACCACGCACCCACTAACCACTACCTAGCATGCACGCACTCATCGGTCAAGCCACACACCGGCTGATCCGATTAGCACTCCATTAGCTGAATACACGCACACGTTTGGCACTGCATGGCTTTTCCTCAACGGCCATACGACTGGGCCACATGATTAAGTCTAACTAAACCAACTCACGGCTGCTCATCTCCTGGCTTGCCGATCCACTCGCATGCACACACTCTAACTCTTTGTGCTGCTGATCCGGCCGCTACGCCATGTTGCCGACCATATATTTAGCTAGAACTAAATCAACTACTACAACTAATGTCATGCAAACGAAATAAACATGCTGAACATCTAACTAACAAGATTTGTTCCAACATATATTGCTATGCTAAACAATGTTACCGAACAAAGTTTTTTCAAATTAATTATATAAATATCATTTTTCATTTTCTAAGTGTCAAAAATGACTTTTCTTGTGAAGCAAGTACTAAAAATATGATGCAAAATGGTTCCCATCCAATTATCACACAAAGTAGTACACAGTTTATGGATAATTTCCAAATATTAGGATTTTCTCGTTTTCTATCTAATTTCGCACATTTAAATGTCTTTGTGCTGATTTTCCGAAAGTAATTCAAATTTGTACTACAAGTGTGTGATAGTTTGTTCTGAAATTTTTACAAAAATCATTTAATGTACACAAGTAGTGATTATTTCACAGAAAATCAATATTTTTGAAAAATTTGACCTCTTTCAACAAATAGCCATGCTTGCCATTGGAACTTTTTTTGAAAAAACTCCAAGAAAATGAATAAAAATACTCAAAAAAATAAATCCTTTGGCATGGAGACCTCTTATGTGTACTAGTTGCTAGGGAAAATGATAAACTTGATTTTTGACAAACTTTTTATAAAAATCCTTCACACAAAGGTCTATCATCCATAAACATGTATAGGTTTCAAATCAAACCACCAAGACATGACCATTCACGTGGTATAGTTTGTGATAAATTTTCCATATTTGGCACATAAGTGTATATTGGTATGCTAAACAATGTTACCGAACAAATTTTTTTCAAATTAATTATATAAATATCATTTTTCATTTTCTAAGTGTCAAAAATGACTTTTTTTTGTGAAGCAAGTACTAAAAATATGGTGTAAAATGGTTCCCATCCAATTATCACACAAAGTAGTACACAGTTTATGGATAATTTCCAAATATTAGGATTTTTCTCGCTTTCTATCTAATTTCGCACATTTAACTGTCTATATATCGATTTTCCGAAAGTAATTCAAATTTGTACTACAAGTGTGTGATAGTTTGCTCTGAAATTTTTACAAAAATCATTTTAATGTACACAAGTAGTGATTATTTCACAGAAACATCAATATTTTTGAAAAATTCGACCTCTTTCAACGAATAGCCATGCTTGCCATTTGGAACTTTTTTGAAAAAAGCAAAGAAAATGAATAAAAATACTCAAAAAATAAATCCTTCGGCATGGAGACCTCTTATGTGTACTAGTTGATAGGGAAAATGATAAACTTGATTTTTGACAAACTTTTCATAAAAATCCTTCACACAAAGGTCTATCAACCATAAACATGTATAGGTTTCAAATCAAACCGGGGCGGAGGCGTGCGGGGAATTAGGTGAGAGGAGGAAGAGGGGGAAGACAAAGGAGATTTTTTCGGGAGGTTTTTTTACAAAAACAATTGCACACCTGGAACCCTACACGCCTAACAGACAGGACCCACGGCTCGCCACGTCAGCGAATACATAGCTCTACACAGCCTAGTGACCGTAGATGGCCTCTAACCATCTTTAGTTACCGTAGATTGCGTATTCTGAAGTCGAGTGACCAAGGCGGGTTTGTCGGTCAAGTACGATGACGGTGGGTGTATTTTACTCGCATCCATGCATATGCATACACCAACTGAACTGCTCTACGGAATGGATTGGATTCCTCCAACCCAACACGGACGCAGGAGGCAGTACCAGTAGAAGAGAAAACTAATTCCATTTCATGAGCTTCAGAGACAGAGGGAAATGCCTCCGCCTCAGCAGCAGCAGCAGCAAAGCGCGACAGCGGGCACGCGTCCGGCGGTCGCTCTCGCTCACCGGACCAGAGACAGCTGCGTGGCCGTTTTCGCCAACACCCTCTGCTCCATCCTCCTCGCCGTCCTCCTCGTCGCCGGCGTCGCCCTCTTCGTCGCCTGGCTCAGCCTGCGCCCGCACCGGCCCCGCTTCAGCCTCGCCTCCTCTCCATCCTCCCCGGAGGCGGGCAGGTCACCTTCAACGTCTCCGCCCGCAACCCCAACCACCACGTCGGCATCTACTACGAGGGCGACACGCAGGCCTCCCTCCGCTTCTACGACGCGCTCGTCGCCTCCGGCCCGGCCTTCGTCGGCGGCTGGTACCAGCCCAACATGAGTACTACCTCCATCGCCGGCGTCCTCGACGTCGTTGGGCCCAAGAACGCCGACCCCGCCCGGCCTGCCTTCGACGCCGCCCTCGGCGCCGGACGCCTACCCCTGCGTCTGCAGCTCACAACGGCGATCCGGTTCAGGGTCAACGTCTTCCACTCCGGGCGCCAGAGGATGCACGTCAACTGCGATCTGCTCGTCGGCGCGGACGGCAACCTGCTCAGCGAATCCGTGGGGCACCCTGCGACAGATACTTCTAGCAGCTGCTGGATGATTAGTTACTATCGTTACAGTTTACTCCAAGAAATTTGCGTGTCATGTAGTTCTTCTTCTTCTTTTTTTTTGCGAATTGCTTGGTCGAGCGTTTCATTTGCATGACACGTATTTCCATATGCGAGTGTCATGACTCTTTTTCCCTGCGAACAGAGCGCACACATGCACCCGGGGCCGGGGGTATGCCCTTCTGGACCTTCATAGATAGGCCGCCTCCCATATTGTCCAATGACTCCAATCTTACCTACAACGTGAGATCTGGGCAGCCAGTCCATTATGACAATACCATGTGCCCGCACAATAATATGTTGTAGGATCGCAACATCGCCGCGTCATTTGTTCTCGCATTTTGTCAAAATCATGAAAAATATGATATAGCATTTTGAAAAGGCCAATGCAACAAAATATGTATAGCACTAAATCGACTTTACGGCCCGTCCTCGCCGATAACAAATCCTTCTCGCCGGATCCACGTCGGTACGGAATCCGGCAACACCGATCTCATTTTCCTTAGTCCTTGGGTCCTTATGAGAGTCGGAGAGTGCGATTTTTTTCAATACTACCTTGATTTTTTTCAATACGGCCCGTCCTCGCCGATGACAAATCCGTCTCGCCGGATCCACGTCGGTGCGGAATCCGGAAACATCGAGCTCATTTTCCTTAGTCCTTGGGTCCTTATGGGAGTCGGAGAGTGCGATTTTTTTCAATACTGCCTTGATTTCATAAAATGTATCATAAGTGTCGTGAAACAATTCATGTGCACTAGTGGACCAAGCGGAATAAAATGTAATAATTGGTAAAATATAAAATAGAAGATTAAAATTACGTCTACACAAATCTTGCGCGAAACTAGAGAAACAATTAAATTAATAACAAAATGACACGGAAATATGTGTGTCGTGAGCCGGCCTATAGGTCGGGCAAATGGGACAACTGCCCCGGGTCCCGACAGGAGGAGGCCCCGAATACAAAGTGTACTAATGACCGTTGTATTGGTCTCTATGGTGTTAAAAGGATATTTAATATTTATTAAAGGGAAAATTTGCGCATGTGCTACATATCTAGAAACAAACCAACCGAATCAACCACCACGAGTTTAGTTAGGTTAATAGTCCCTCCGATTAAAGTTCTACATTTTTGAAACTGGAATATGTGTCAACTACGTGCATGGATATTTATCTTATAAATGTACAATAACACTTGTATACAACATATCATATTGAGCATATTACAGACGAGTAATATAATTTATGCAAAAGTAGTATAATCTATTTAATTTATTTATTTATCAATGGTTATAATTAGTGATAATAATACTAAGTACTCCATCCGTTCGGGTTTATAGGGGTGGAGAGGCTATTCGGCAATACTAAGACTCGTCTTAATTCTCCTCTAACTTTGTGTAAAAAAAGTAAAAAACTCATCCACTAACTCCTATTAATAATTCCAACCAATAGGCTTTGTGCGCGGCTAAAGAGAAATGCATGCATTGGCTTGCATGTAAGTATTTATGGTTTACAAATTAAATTTTGCACAGGAATTAAGAAGATTTAATGCTCGACCCTTATAATTTCGAACAATCTAAAAAGGCTCTCAACCCCTATAATCCTGAACAGAGGGAGTACATATCATGTAGTACACGTTATCAACTTATTAATGTACCACTATAACTCGCAAGACATATTTGACCACAAAAATAGGAGTAAAAAATTATGACAACATTCAGTAAATTTCTATAAATATATTTACCTAATCATACACTAAAACCATCTATAAGATATATTTTTATACCATGTGATTTATATATCTCTATCATAAATATACACTATATAGTATATATGGTTACCGAAAATTAATTGATGAAGAATACTATGCTATAAAATATAATTAAACTCACGCATGATTCCAATTTATTTTTTTAACTATATGCATTACAAATATATAAAATAAATGATACAACTGACATTTAACTATTTTATGTGGTTAACAACAAGTATATAAAAGTATACTCATTAATAATATAGCATGCTAAAAATCCATGAGCGCTCGCACTATGTGTGTGGAGTGCAACACTCTCGAAACAGGCTTACGCCCCGCTATATTAATATAAACAACCACCCAATACAACTATGAGACCACAGCTCGGACAAACAACACAACCAAGCCCAAGAGAAAAAAACAAGAGAAAGGAAGGAAAAACTAATGCCAACATCGCTAAATCGACAAAAGCGAAGATGACCGACAACCACTGCGCCTTCCAAAGAATTTCACCACACTCCTATGCCTCTGAATTGCCGCGTACTGAGCAACACCTTCAAGAAGGAAGCGACGAGGACGACGTTGCTGCCCGGTCTCATCCTAGAATTTCTCCCGGTACAATGAGGTGAGTGGGGAAGGAGGTACACACCGACGCGCTTTAAGAAGGACGGTGGCGCCCGCAAGCGTCACGCGTTGGTGTCGGCCAGAGTTGACAAGGATTTCTCCCGACCCCCAACAACCACACCCCCGACAAACCGTCGGCTCCACCAAACTCGTCATCCACCAATATGTGACGTCTCACCTTGACAAACGTTGCGAGGCTGGCCGTCCTGATTTAGGCTATATTTTTTCTATGAAATACATTTTTATTCCTACGGCAACGCGCGGTGTATCAACTTGTGATATACACGATCACTGTCAATACAATTTGTAACTGGGCACGCGGGTGAGTAAGGCTCGTTATATTGACTAGTTAGCTTTTGGCTGCGGGTTTTACTTCTTATTTCTAGGGGTTATATTCCGGCAACTTCAGTCAGCTGATCGAATTTTCATGTCAACTTCCTTTGCAGCTAGCGAGCTAAGCAAATTTAGCCACAGAGCAAGTAAAAAACAGATGGGTCATAGTTTCCATTTGATCACAAAAGAACAAACAGGGTTGCCATTCCAATTACGTTTTCGTAAGTTATCTCTAGTAGGCAAAGCATCCCTAAAGGCCTGCCACATGAAAATCACTACGGGAACGGCCTAATGTGCCGACGGCCATTTTCTACGCCGACGGCAAAAGGTCGGGGCCGTCGGCGTAGACTCCTGGCAGCCCAGCCGGCCGAGGCAGCCGTTGGCAAAAAAATGGCCGTCGGCGTAGAATAACTATGCCGACGGCGGCCGTCGGCGTTTATTAGCCGTCGGCGTAGATGCTGTTGTGCCGACGGCGGCCGTCGGCACAGGTCAGCCGTAGGCTGGCCCGGTTAGGGTTATGCCCCCAGAGCTATGCCGACGGCTTTGCCGTCGGCATAGGTATTTTTTTTACAACCTCCATATTATGTGTTTATTTGTAACTATAAATAATTAAATTACTTACAGACAATAGCAGCTGATGATAGATTTGTCGAGCACATGGATCGTGTGTTTCCTTCGAGCACTTGTGAGCCGTTGGATCGGAAGCACACGGATCGTGTGTTTCCTTCGAGCGCTTGTGAGCCGTTGGATCAGAAGCACACGGATCGTGTGTTTACTTCGAGCGCTTGTGAGCCGTTGGATCAGAAGCACACAGATTGTGTGTTTCCTTCGAGCGCTTGTGAGCCGTTGGATCGGAAGCACACGGATCGTGTGTTTCCTTCGAGCGCTTGTGAGCCGTTGGATCAGAAGCACACGGATCATGTGTTTCCTTCGAGCGCTTGTGAGCCGTTGGATCAGAAGCACACGGATTGTGTGTTTCCTTCGAGCACTTGTGAGCCGTTGGATCGGAAGCACACGGATCGTGTGTTTCCTTCGAGCGCTTGTGAGCCGTTGGATCAGGGGTGTGTTTCTTTTGAGGGCTTGTGAGCTGTTGGATCTGCACTCCCACCTCATCCACAGGTACACCTTCTAATCGCCTATAAATAGCGACGTCCCTGCAGCGAACGGCACACAACGAGCGTCTACCTTTGCCACCGAACCCAATGGTTGGATTTAGCCTACCCGCTGGCATGTTCCCTAGCATTATTGTGTTTGTCCTTGTTCGCCGGCCAGCCATTGGAGCCACCTCCTATAGGTCGGTGAATAAGGACAACACAACGACGCTGTTGGAAACACAAGCCCTCGGGTAGGTTGAATCCAACCACTGGATTAGGGTGACACAATGATGAATTGCCGAGGAGGTGGGAGTGGTGGTGGTGGAAGTGGTAGCCATGCCCCTCGGTCGGATCCAAGCAGTTGCAAGGCTCTCTGATGATCTCCAATATTCCCAACACTTTTGGGACGGTCGTTAGATCATCAAAGAAGTCTTGCGGCTGCTTGGATCGAAGGTCGATTTGCTGCTCACGACGACGCGAGACGGATGCGCAAGCTTCTGGATGGGCAAAACCAGTGTTGGATCAGCCACATGACCCTATATAAACCGTGTGTTTTGCTTTCTTATGTTTTCTGTTTATTTTTTCTTTCTTATGTTTTCTGTTTATTTTTTCTTTCTTATGTTTTCTGTTTAACGACACGGCAGACTTTCGGTCACTGGGGGCGAACGGGGGGGAATCTTTGCAAGAGTTGGGGCATATGTGTGTTTTCTTGTACCTAGTGACTAACCTAACCCAACCAAGCAAAAATATCCACTGAGCTACCCCCTTTCGACGCCCGTACCGGCCGTAGACGGAAAAGCTAGGGTTTTCTCCAGCGGGTCTAGGGTTTCGCCGGAGAGGTGCTCCGGAGCATCGGAACCCCACCAAAAGCTAGGGGGTGCCATATCACATGTGTACAAGTGTGTTTTGGGTTGTAGATGTCCAAGATCCTTCCCCGAGGTGTGACCGGCTTCACGAGCGTCACTGTTTCCTTAGCGAGTTTCTGGGCATATAGCTGGAAACTCCCACATGGGGCGAATCTTTGCAAGAGTTGGGGTATATGTGTTTTTTTCTTGTACCTAGTGACTAACCTAACCCAACCAAGCAAAAATATCCACTGAGCTACCCCCCTTTCGACGCCCGTACCGGCCGTAGACGGAAAAGCTAGGGTTTTCTCCAGCGGGTCTAGGGTTTCGCCGGAGAGGTGCTCCGGAGCATCGAAACCCCACCAAAAGCTAGGGGGTGCCATATCACATGTGTACAAGTGTGTTTTGGGTTGTAGATGTCCAAGATCCTTCCCCGAGGTGAAAGGATCGATGAGGTTAACTAGAGGGGGGGTGAATAGGTTAACTACAAATTTTACTTCTTTTTCGTTTTAAAAGGATATTGCTAAAATATAAGTTTTCTAGAATATGCAACTAGGTGAACAAACTTATATGATGAGCAAAAGTTCACTAGCACAAGATATAGATATAGTAAGCTAGTGATAACAAGTAAAGGTAAGTGAAAAGATAAACAACAAGATGACACGAAGATTTATCCCGAAGTTCACTTCCCAATGGAAGCTAATCTCCGTTGGAGCGGCGCGGTGTTCACCAAAGTGAAACACCGGGTAGCCTTGATATGGCACACCGTATCTCCGTTGTGACTTACCACCGATGTGGCGAGGCACTTGTCACTATGTTGCCGTTGAGGTTGACAACTAGAACCTTTACAAGGATGAAGCTCACTCCACAAGTTGGAGGGTCTCCACCAAATGCACCGAGCCGCCAAGACTCGATGCTCAAGGCCGGGGCACACACCACAACTCAATTGGTGGCTCCCAGCAATGTCTTCGTAGCTCCCAAAGCTCCGAAGGACCACAGCCTCTTAGGGTTCCAATGAACACCAAGAGTAGCAAGCCCCCTCTCACAAATCAAGGGGGAAATCAAATTGGTTTGGTTGAAGTGTAGATCTAGGTCTCCTCTCTCAAATCCCCAAAGGGCTAAGTGATTGAGTGGCTAGAGAGGGAGATCTATTGATTTGAAGCTTTCAAACAATGGAGGTGTTCTTCTTTTGGTCGTGGTACCTCTTGAGGAAGAAGAGATGCCCTTATATAGGTCCTCCAAAAACTAGCCGTTTCAGCCCGAAACTGGTCGTCCGGAATGACCCGGAATGTTCCGGATCCAGTCCGGACCATCCGGAATAGATCCGGAATAATCCGGATCCATTCCGGGTCGTCCGGATTATTCCGGACGATTCCGGATGAAATCCGAAACCCTAACAGAACCATTTTGAGGTCACCTCGGAATTTGTTCGGACTGAGTCCGGAATATTCCGGACCATCCGGATGAATTCCGGCCCAACAGATCAAAGGATTTACTTGCTCCGTCTTCGCTTGTCTTATCCCTTTTTGAATGATTCTCTTTCGTCTTGACTTGTTAAATGTACCTATAACACTTAGCACACAATGAGATGTCACTCATGTTGTCATCAAACACACAAAACTTATTTAGGCAAGAGATGTCCTTTCACGAGGTGTGACCGGCTTCACGAGCGTCACTGTTTCCTTAGCGAGTTTCTGGGCATATAGCTGGAAACTCCCACATGGGGCGAATCTTTGCAAGAGTTGGGGTATATGTGTTTTTTTCTTGTACCTAGTGACTAACCTAACCCAACCAAGCAAAAATATCCACTGAGCTACCCCCTTTCGACGCCCGTACCGGCCGTAGACGGAAAAGCTAGGGTTTTCTCCAGCGGGTCTAGGGTTTCGCCGGAGAGGTGCTCCGGAGCATCGGAACCCCACCAAAAGCTAGGGGTGCCATATCACATGTGTACAAGTGTGTTTTGGGTTGTAGATGTCCAAGATCCTTCCCCGAGGTGTGACCGGCTTCACGAGCGTCACTGTTTCCTTAGCGAGTTTCTGGGCATATAGCTGGAAACTCCCACATGGGGCGAACGGGGGGAATATTTGCAAGAGTTGGGGCTATATGTGTGTTTTATTGTACCTAGTGACTAACCTAACCCAACCAAGAAAAAATATCCACTGAGCTACCCCCTTTCGACGCCCATACCGGCCATAGACGGAAAAGCTAGGGTTTTCTCCAGCGGGTCTAGGGTTTCGCCGGAGAGGTGCTCCGGAGCATCGGAACCCCACCAAAAGCTAGGGGGTTCCATATCACATGTGTACAAGTGTGTTTTGGGTTGTAGATGTCCAAGATCCTTCCCCGAGGTGTGACCGGCTTCACGAGCGTCACTGTTTCCTTAGCGAGTTTCTGGGCATATAGCTGGAAACTCCCACATGGGGCGAATCTTTGCAAGAGTTGGGGTATATGTGTTTTTTTTCTTGTACCTAGTGACTAACCTAACCCAACCAAGCAAAAATATCCACTGAGCTACCCCCTTTCGACGCCCGTACCGGCCGTAGACGGAAAAGCTAGGGTTTTCTCCAGCGGGTCTAGGGTTTCGTCGGAGAGGTGCTCCGGAGCATCGGAACCCCACCAAAAGCTAGGGGGTGCCATATCACATGTGTACAAGTGTGTTTTGGGTTGTATATGTCCAAGATCCTTCCCCGAGGTGTGACCGGCTTCACGAGCGTCACTGTTTCCTTAGCGAGTTTCTGGGCATATAGCTGGAAACTCCCACATGGGGCGAAGGGGGGGGGGGGAATCTTTGCAAGAGTTGGGGCATATGTGTGTTTTCTTGTACCTAGTGACTAACCTAACCCAACCAAGCAAAAATATCCACTGAGCTACCCCCTTTCGACGCCCGTACCGACCGTAGATGGAAAAGCTAGGGTTTTCTCCAGCGGGTCTAGGGTTTCGCCGGAGAGGTGCTCCGGAGCATCGGAACCCCACCAAAAGCTACGGGGTGCCATATCACATGTGTACAAGTGTGTTTTGGGTTGTAGATGTCCAAGATCCTTCCCCGAGGTGTGACCGGCTTCACGAGCGTCACTGTTTCCTTAGCGAGTTTCTGGGCATATAGCTGGAAACTCCCACATGGGGCGAACGGGGGGGGGGGGGATCTTTGCAAGAGTTGGGGAATATGTGTGTTTTCTTGTACCTAGTGACTAATGAAGGGGTCGCAGCACGGAAAACAAAAAAATTTCCTACGCGGCAAGCCGAATAAACCCCAAAGATCTAGATCTACTAGATGAAGATAGCAAAGGTGAGATCCAATCTCTTACCCTTGAAGATCAACAAACGCGTTTTGTCGGTGCAGGGGTTGGCTAGTCGATCCCCGCAACTAGACTCGTTTAGTCGCGAGGAGATGTATTATCCTCGAGATCCAATCCGGTGAAGTGCAGCAACGGGCAGCACCTCCGCGGCGTCCACACGTACGGCTCGATGAAGACGTCAACTCCTTGATCCCGCAAGCGAGAGGACGTGGCCTTGATGATCTCAGCAGGACGACGGTTGTGCCGGTGTCGATGACGATCTCCACGAGCAGGGCTTCGCCAAGCCAAGCAAGAGGAGAGGGAGAGGTGGAGGTGGCGCAGCAGCCCTACGGGGAGAGGTGGTGCGGCAGCTCTAAGGTGGAGGTGAGGCGGTGGTAGCCCTCCGGGGAAGGAGGGGTGCGGCTAGGGTTAGATGGGAGAGGGGGTGCGGCTAGGGTTGCTTGGGGGGCAGCCTCCTTGGTGTGCCGCACCCCTCCCCTCCCCCCTTTTTATAGGTGGCCGGCTAGGGTTGGGGTAGGGGCCGGCCGGCCCCTTGCTTGCCCCCCAAGTTGGAGTCCATCTAGGACTCCTCCTTGGGCCCCTTTCCTAAAGGGGTGGAGGCCGGCCCCTAGTCCAACTAGGACTCGGCCGGCCCCCCCTTTCTTCCTTTGCCGCATGGGCCCATGTGGGCCTAGGTGGTGCGGCTGGCCCAAGGGCTGGCTGCACCCCTTCGGTCCATGTGGGTCCACCTAGACACTTCTAGAACCTTCCAGAACCTTTCCGGTACCCTGCAAATATTTCCGGAACTTTTCCGAAACCTCCGGAAACCACTTTCCATATATGAATCTTATTCTCCGGACTCCTCCGGAACCTCTCGTGATGTCCGGGATCCCATCCGAGACTCCGAATCACCATTCGTTCGTTTCATCATTTAATTCATCGCAAAACCCAATTTCATCGGAACATTAAGTGTGTGACCCTACGGGTTCGAGAATGCACAGACATGATCATATCAATAATTAATAGCGGGACCGGGATGCCCATATTAATTCCTATACACTCAACGAAAACCTTTTCTCGATTGAACCACGATGCCGGAGATTCAATTAATCTCATATACGATTCCCTTTGTCTCACGATATTTTACTTGCCCGAGATATAATCGTTGACATCCCCATGTCCAGTTTAATCTCGTTACCGGCAAGTTCTCTTTACTCGTCCATAATATAGGATCCTCGTGATTACCACCTAATCACCTGTCTACAGACTTTTGATGCTATATTACCGAGAAGGCCTGGAGATATCTTCTCCATCACATGGAGGGACAAATCCCACTCTTGATTCATATCACCCAACAACCCACCATCGGAGATACCTGAAAGCCACCTTTATAATCACCCAGTTACGAAGTGACGTTTGATGTCCACAAAGTATTCCTCCGGCGAACGGGAGTGATATAATCTCATGGTCTAAGGAAACTATATTTGGCATATTAAAAAGTGTTGACAACAAAACTTTTGTGACACGATTAATTGCAACTTCTTTATTTGGGTCATGTCCATCAAACCATTACTCCTAATGATATGACTCTGTTATCAAGTGACTATAACAAGTCCATAGTTAGGAAACTCTAACTATCTCTTGATCAACGAACTAGTCCAGTAGAGGCTCACTAGGGACTCCGGGTGTTTATATTCCACACATGTATTATGTTTCCATTTAATACAATTATAGCATCGATAAAAAACTATTATCATAAACGTGAATATGCTTAATAAACCATTTTATTATTGCCTCTAGGGAATATTCCCAACAACTAACCTAACCCAACCAAGCAAAAATATCCACTGAGCTACCCCCTTTCGACGCCCGTACTGGCCGTAGACCGAAAAGCTAGGGTTTTCTCCAGCGGGTCTAGGGTTTCGCCGGAGAGGTGCTCCGGAGCGTCGGAACCCCACCAAAAGCTAGGGGTGCCATATCACATGTGTACAAGTGTGTTTTGGGTTTTAGATGTCCAAGATCCTTCCCCGAGGTGTGACCGGCTTCACGAGCGTCACTGTTTCCTTAGCGAGTTTCTAGGCATATAGCTGGAAACTCCCACATGGGGCGAATCTTTGCAAGAGTTGGGGTATATATGTTTTTTTCTTGTACCTAGTGACTAACCTAACCCAACCAAGCAAAAATATCCACTGAGCTACCCCCTTTCGAAGCCCGTACCGGCCGTAGACGGAAAAGCTAGGGTTTTCTCCAGCGGGTCTAGGGTTTCGCCGGAGAGGTGCTCCGGAGCATCGGAACCCCACCAAAAGCTAGGGGGTGCCATAGCACACACTACCACAGAAAGGGCTATCAGTGGCGCACCAAATTGCAATTCTGTGGCGCACCCGCCAAATTGCTGGGTGCGCCACAGAATTCTCGCCACAAAAAATTAATCTGTGGCGCACCAAGCCAGGTGCGCCACAGAAATATTTCTGTGGCGCACCAACCGACCGTGCGCCACAGAAATATTTCTGTGGCGCACCACCCCCACCGTGCGCCACAGAATTTTTTTGAAATTTCGAAAAAAAGGGCGGCCAGATCTAGATCTGGATCTGACCAGATCTAGATCTGGCCGGCCTTTTTTTCGAAATTTCGTTTTTTTCGTTTTGTAGGAGGAGTCGCCGGAGGTTGGTGGTCGTCGTCGGAGGTCGCCGGAGTTCGCCGAAGTTCGTCGGAGTTCGTCGGATTTCGCCGGAGTTCATCGGATTTCGCCGGAGTTGGAGGAGGGGATGTCGCCGGGTGGAGGGGGAGGTCGCAGCATGTGGTGGATGAGGTTGTCGGAGGTGAAGGTCACCGGAGGTGGTGGGGGAGGAGGAGGAGCTCGCCGGAGGTCGTGGTGCGTGGTGGAGGAGGAGGAGCTCCCCGGAGAAATGGAGGAGAAGGGGAGAGGAGAAGAGGAGAGGAGAAAGGGAGAGGAGAAGAGGAGAGGAGAAAGGGAGAGGAGAAAGGGAGAGGAGAAGAGGAGAGGAGAAATGGAGGAGAAGTGGAGAAGGGGAGAGGAGAAATGGAGAAGGGGAGAGGAGAAGTGGAGGAGAAGGAAAGAGGAGAAGTGGAGGAGAAGGGGAGGAGAAGGGGAGAGGAGAAGTGGAGGATAAGGGAAAAGGAGAAGGGAGAGGAGAAGAGGGCGCCGGCTGGATTCAAAATTTGAATCCAGCAATTCTGTGGCGCATGGGCTGCCCATGCGCCACAGATTTTTTTTTCCTTTTTTTTGATTTTGCTGGGAAAATCCTTCTGTTGGCCATATCTTTTTTTTGGTTTGGAATTTGAGGATTCTGTGAATGGCTGACCGGGTAAACCCGGGTGAGGGCGGATCCGAAATTTTCTCTAGTTTTTTTTAAGGTATTATTCGCATTTTTTCGACGTCGTATGCAAAAGTTATGCCCGTTTTACATTTTTTAACGGGTTTTTGCAAAAAAGGTCAAAATTCATATTTCAAAATTTCTATACCTACTAGACACTCAAACCTAACTACATGTCAAAGGATTTTATTTTTTGAATTTTTTATCATTTTCTTTCACTAGGTGCAAAACTGAAAAGGCGATCCACGGGGGGGGGGGGGGGGGGTGCGTGGGGTGAAAAAGTGGTTCGCAATTCTGTGGCGCACCAAACTTGGTGCGCCACAGAAAGTCAGCTTTCTGTGGCGCACCAAGCTTGGTGCGCCACAGAATTTCTTTTTCAAAATTAAAAAGTCCCGCCTCCCAGACGACTTTCTGTGGCGCACCGTGCTTGGTGCGCCACAGAAAGATGAATTTCTGTGGCGCACCAGCCACGGTGCGCCACAGAAAAGGCCGAGATGGGACCACGGCCCACTGATTGAAGGTGGGGCCCACGCATATTCTGTGGCGCATGAGGAGTGGTGCGCCACAGAAGTCTCTATTTCTGTGGCGCATGGCGTGCAGTGCGCCACAGAAAGTTGATATTCTGTGGCGCATGGGCTAAGGATGCGCCACAGAATGTTCAAATTTCTGTGGCGCATCGACAGCCATGCGCCACAGAATTATTTTTTGTGCCGCATAAATTAAGGGTGCGCCACAGATAGTCAACCTCCCTATAATGCTTTTCCTGGTAGTGAGTCAATCTTGTAATGGGAAAAGTCACCGGGCTCAAGAGTCACGACTATCATATATGGATTGAGCGGTTGATGCCAGTGATGGTTCGAGGGTATCTCCCCGAGCGTGTCTGGCGAGTGCTTGCGGAGTTGAGCCATTTCTTCCGCACGCTATGTGCTAAGCAGATATGTCCCATGATTATTAAGAAGCTGCATGATCTTGTGCCGGAGTTGCTATGCAAGTTAGAGATGATCTTTCTGCCAGGCTTCTTTACTCCGATGGCACATCTCGTTGTGCATCTCGCGAACGAGGCACTCTTGGGTGGACCGGTGCAGTTTCGTTGGCAGTTTTGTATTGAGAGAGAGTTTAAGTATATTCGAAACATAACTGGAAACAAAGCTAAGATTGAAGCATGCATAGCTGAGGCAACAGTACTTCGGGAGATGGCAGACGCCGCGACAACATACTATCCCGATGATGTTCCCACTCTGCATAACCAGGTCTCTCGGTACAATGTCGACGAGCCCAAGCGTGATCCCAAGCTCAAACTCTTCCAATCTCCCGGTGGCAAGGCCGGTGGCCGGGAAAAATATACGTTGGCCACGGAAGAGAAGAGTTGCATAATTCTCTATGTGCTTATGAACATGACAGAAATGGTCGATTTCATCAGGTAAAATGGTCGATTTATGCTTATGAACAAATTACTTTGCAACTAATAACTCGGTTTCGGTCTAATACCTATTTTCTCCTTTTAGAGAATTCAAGGATGAAATGTGGTCGGGAGCGGAGGATCCATCTGTCGCGGAGATGGTGAAAGAACAAGCTATGCCCGGATGTCGCCTAGAGGGGGGGGGTGAAAAGGCGATTAAAACTTTTTCTATTTAGAGGCTTGATAATTGCGGAATAAAACTAGGTGTTTAAATTAACAAGCCAACAACCTAATATTCTAGGTTCACCTATGTGCACCAACAACTTATGCTAAGCAATTCAAACAACAAGATGAAAGCAAGATATGAACTTCAAGCACGAAGGCTATCACAATGTAAATTGCATAAGTAAAGCTCGGGTATAGAAATAACTGAGGCACGCGGAGACGAGGATGTATTCCCGAGTTCCTCCTTGTTAAGGGAGTACGTCTCGTTGGAGGGGTGTGAGCTCGCCACAAGAGACCTACTCAAGATGCCACAAAGGCCTCACCCTATTCTCCGATGAACCTCACCCAAGGGATTGGTTCACCTTCCACTATCGGAATCCTTCAAGGCGGATTCCGGAGCCCTTTACAACTCTTCTTGGGGCACACACCCACAACTCAATTGGGGGCTCCCAAACTCGTGCCGAAACTTCACAACTCGAAGGCTTCGCGGCACCTCCAACCGTCTAGGGTACACAATGCACCCAAGAGGCAACAAGCTCTTGGGAACACAATGCACCCAAGAGTAACAAGCTTCTCAACGTCGATCTTCACGTATCACCGCGGAGAGAGCAACCCGATGCAACTAATGCAAGAGGCAAGAACACACGAAGTGAGTCCTTCTCTCTCAAATTCCAACCAAGCAACAAATGCTTTGGGGGCAATAAGAGAGGAAGAACAAAGGGGATGAACACAAAACAACCCCAAACCTAGATCCACAAGGTTCCCCTCACTTAGAGGAGATTTTGATTGGTGGAATGGTAGATCTAGATCTCCTCTCTTGAAACACTAAATTTGGGCAAGAATCATTGGAGGGGAAGAGAGGAATCAAGCTCACAAGGATTAGAGCAAAGGGGAAGAGCAAGAACAAGTGAGCAAGGTGTGTAACCAGGTTTTGGGGGGGAAGGAGGCTTTTTATAGCCTCCCCCAAAAACTAGCCGTTGGAGCCTGTCCAGGCCGGAGACTCCGGAGTAAGTGACCGGAGACTCCGGCCTGCTGGGTCATCGGGGAGGCCGGAGATTCCGGTCCTTGGGGCCGGAGACTCCGGGCACCCTCCGGGGGAGCTCCGGACCCCTATCCAGAGGCGCACCACACAGATGCAAAAGGGCTGAGAAAAAGGAGGGCCGGAGATTCCGGGTCCTCGGGCCGGAGACTCCGGTGGGCCGGAGACTCCGGTCCTTCTCCGGGGAAACTCCGGACCGAGTCCAGGAGCGCACCACACACAAGACGTTCGGCAGCGAAAAACAAGGGCCGGAGACTCCGGGTCCTCTGGACCGGAGACTCCGGTGAGACCGGAGACTCCGGACCATCTCCGGGGTAGATCAAAACAGTGAAAACCAGAACTGCCATAACTTTTGCAAATGAAGTCCGAATCGAGTGAATCCAATTTTGTTGGAAAGAGGATGACAAGAGCTTACCCTTGTGCGGAGGGTTGGAAGGGTGAAACCTTCCACACGGAAGAACCGGAAAAATCTCCAAAACTGAAAATGCAAAATAAGACGCATACGAAAACGATTTTCGGTGAACTTAGCCTTGTCATGACAAGCACGACAAGCACCAAGACCACACTACGATAAGAGCCATATAAGAACCAATAAAGATGATTTACAGGATGCAAGGATGCAAAGGTTTGATCTCTCCATGAACGATGCGCACAAGATACTCGGTTGAGAGCCCCTCTTGATAGTACGGCTATCTATCCTATAACCCGGTCTCTCAACTAACATCATGAGACCGGTAAAATAAAAGCCCTACCAAGATCATACCTTTGCCTTGCGCATTAATCCACTTGAGGTCGATGGAGACGATCTTCATCTCTTCAAGGCGAACCATCTCCTTGATTGCGCTTCGCTTGGTGAAGATTCACAGCTCCCCCATACACCAAGATGGTGGAAGCACCACTTCGGCATATCTTCACTTGGCCTTTATCTTGATGACGAACACCTTGGCCTTGATCAACAAATGATCTTCTTCCCTTAACCTTGACTCCAACACATGGAGACAAGCAAGCTAATGGACATCTACAAATATAGCTCAATGCAAGTATTAGTCCATCGAGATTGTCATTAATTACCAAAACCATGCATGGGGGCAACCATGCACTTTCAGATGGATACTCTTCTGAAAGAGGGTGCTCCCGGGAAGAATTCATTTGTGTCCTGGTTCATGAAAAAAGTAATTTCTAACCTGTCCCTCTTAGCTTGCAATCAGTGACTTGTCCCTGTAATGACACATAACTAATGCACAAAACAATTTGAACTCTACTTGTAGGGAGCTGATTCTAACGTTGAGATGACAGATGAGTTGAGATGTGTTTCCCAAGGTTTAACCGTACTGTCATGAAGTATGAGAAGTATGATGTGAATGGGTATCGCTTCCATACAGAGTATCACCAGAAGAGTCGGCCGAATGCAAAAACCGTAAATACCGGTGTCTTCACCAAAGGAGCCGATGACGTTGATTACTATGGAAGGTTAGAGAAGGTGTACGAGCTGACGTTCAATCGTACGAACCTAGAACTCAAGCTCGTTGTGTTCAAATGCCACTGGTTCGACCCACACACAAGACCACACGGTGGACAGAGAAGTACCCCTTCCATTGGGTTAGTCGAAGTTAGGCCTTCAACCACCTATAGCGGAGCCGATGTCTTTATTGTGGCTCACCAAGCCAAGCAAGTTTATTATTTGCCCTACCCATGTCAGAAAGAGGGACTCAAGGGATGGGAAGTCGTGTTCCAGGTATCACCACATGGTAAGCTACCCATGCCCAATGCTGACGATTACAACAACATTGACCCTGTAACATACGAGGGAATTTTCTATCAAGAGGAAGTGGACTTTGGGGACTTTGATTTACAACCGGGTGGTCTTGAGAATCTCGAGAACGATGCACAAACTCGTGGTGAGTCAGTGGACAATCTAAAGGACATAGATATGCTCGAGAAGTTTCATGCGGGCAAAGTCAACGATGATGAGCCTCCACCATGCGTGGAGCCTCCAACTTACTACTCACGTGATAGTGATAGTGATAGTGAGAATGAGAACCAAGCTAATTATGAGAGTGATGATTCGAGGTGAGGGTCTATATTTTATTATGTCTTTTTACTTAGTGATGATTCGAGTATTTATCTTAGTGTCTACATTTATGCGTCTCTATGCTTACACATCTTTATGCTTAGTGTCTACATTTTTGAATGTCTTTTTTGCTTAGTATTTATCTTTTAACATGCTTGTTAATTGCATTACGTATTTATGCTTACTGTCTACCTTTTATTATGTATTTATGCTTAATTGTTTTCTCTTTCTCAATGCAGGTGATTCAAGAATATGAGCCAAGGCAAGGAATCTTCGGCGTCCTTGCTTAGGTCGCTGAGGCAAAAGAAGGTTACGCGAAGTGGAAGACCATCAATTCCCAATTCGCGTTACTCCGAGACCAGCGATGCGAGAGGAGGACGAGGACGGCGAGGACGAGGACGAGGAGGACGAGGTGGCGGGGGAGGTGGAGTAGACTTGGAGCCACCACCCTCCGCTTCTGGCGACGTGGCTTCCCAGTTGCAGTTGGAGGCCTCGTCTAGAGACGAGCCGGAGACGGAGTCTAGAGACGAGGCGGAGTCTTGAAAGGAGGCGGAGGCGGATGCCGAGGCGGAGGTGGAGGTGGAAGCGACAGGGAAGCTGAGGATTCGTGGGGAAGCGGGAGTCCCCGGTCAGGCACAGGAGCCTACTACCGAGGAGGGGAAAGCCCTCATCCAGCCTAACTGTAAAGAGTAAGTGTACTAATTTTGTATTTTTGAACATGTAATTTCATTTTGGTCATAACAATTTGGTATATGTACTAATGTTTGATATTATTGTGCAGCAATTGGACCTATCCCAAGGGGACTCGCCAGCCTTCGAGTTTGCTTGGAGCTCTTATTCGGCACTTTTGGCCGGGCTTCTACACTCCTGCCGGCGGCCTCGAGAGGAAGCTAGCCATTACTTGGCTTGACTACGAGGGTGCTCCGTCCCCGGGCTTCCACAGTGCTGCTGACGCTATGATCACCAAGTTTTGGGTAAGACATATTTCTCGAGTTTCGTTCATACTTCATTAACCCACCGTGCTAACTCATGACTCCCACAATTTCTTTATGCATATTTGAAGTGCTTTTACCGGGTGCTGGAGGAGCACAGGGCCGAGGCGGACAGGAATTTGCACAGGGCTTGTGTGAGGTTGACACGACAGCAGTGGTACAACCAAAAGCACACATCCATCAGCGCTTTATGTTCTGAGAGGGGCATGAGCGTCTACAAGGCGCAGATTGTCAAGAACCCGCCGCAGTTGACCGTCGAGGATTACATGTCGGTAAGTAAACTGTCAATGAAATTCTATATTGCGTATTGCATTTTCAATGATATTACATTATCTGTTCTTTACTTGAGTATTGCATTTTTAGGTAATGCCCTGTGGGCCGATGGAAAAGATGATGCATGGGAGGCGCTGGCTAAGAGGTGGACCGGGGAAGACGCTGAGTTCGCCGCCGTGAGCGAGCGGAACAAGAAGAACCGAGGCACCGATGGAACACACAGTGGGGGAAACCTCAATCATGGGCGTTTCAAGGAAAGGCTGGTATGTATATACATGGAGCTACCTGCATTTATTTCCCGTCATGTTGCTACTTGATACGCATAACATTTCTTTTCCAATGCAGGAGGCCGCTTCCGGGGAGCAGCTTACTGACATGTCAACTTGGAAGAAGATGAAGCAGAAGAAGCTTGATCTAAGCGAGCCTCAGCCCTCGCTTCCCAAGTACTACGGCACAGCCGAGAAGGACTTGGACGCCTACTGCAAGACGTTCACCGAGTTAAACCCGGAGGTGGATGACCCCCTTGAGCAGGAGACCGACAAGACTGCGTTGATCCTGTCGGGGCACGGGATGGAGCATGGCCGTCCGCGCGTTCTTAGTGCGGTGGTCAGGCCTGGCAGGACCTTGACGCAGGTCAAAGCTACCATCCCCGCCGGCACCACTATCCCGCCTCCTCGACAGCCTCGTCAATCCCGTGATGTAAGTCTTTCTCACTATCATCCTCTTTCCGATATTCCTTCCTGCATGGCTAAGTTGACGAGATTCATCATTTTTTAAATTGTAGCCTGATTTCGAGGACGCCTACGATGCCGCTCATGCGAGCTACGTCGAGGACATGGCTCTGTGGAACGAGAGGGATGAGGCCTACGCCGCGTACACGGAGGCGTTCCAAGCGGTAAGTTTCAACCTTTACTTTTGCAAAAGATCACAAGTCCCAATTCCCCTAGTTTGAATCTTTATTTCTACAACCCTTGGCAGGCTACGATTAGGTTTATGCAAACTGGAGAGCGGGGGGACCCGATAGGAGCTGCGCCTCCTAGGCCCGGGCCGCCGCCAGTCTTTCCTTCGAGGGAGATGTTTGCTCGCACATATTACGCATCGACCCCGGTAAGTTCTTGCCAAACCAGTGGTTACCGCTTTCCTTTGCCTCGCAAGTTCCTTACTCTTGCTCGAACATGCAGGGAACGGGAACTTCGAGGGCCGCTCGTGCTTCTCCTAGTGCCTCGCCGGGCTCACCGGCTTTTCGCGCTTCTCCTTCGCCTGATCCTTCACCTGGTGCTGGTTCTCGTGGTGACTCTACTTCGGCCACGCCGCGCCAGCGGTCGCCTGTCTTCACCAGGGGAGATCTTGGGTTCACCCCGTCTCCACCACAGTTATAGCACTGTTGTTATTTATGTTGGTGTGGTGGTGTGATGCATTTTGATGTTTGTATGCACTTGATGTTGTGATTTATGTTGTTAGTACTGTTGTTATGACCAATATTATTATTGTGATTTTACTATGATTTTTCTGTGAATTACGGTGTAATTTTGGTACTGGAATCCCCAAAAAAAAAACAGCCTCTACGCCGACGGCATTGCCGTCGGCACAGCCTCTAGGCTGGCCTGGGCGAGGCCAAATGGTCGACTCTGTGCCGACGGCAATGCCGTCGGCGTATCCTCTAACAAATGCCGACGGCTAAAAGCCGTCGGCGTATCGCCTTCGTTGCTTGCCTGGCCTGTTGTGGGCCCCACATGTATTACGCCGACGACACGTACGCCGACGGGCATATAGGGCCGTCGGCACAGCTTACGCCGACGGCTAAAGTATACGCCGAAAGATGCAGAAGTTCAAATCTCCGGACAATACCCTCCCACTGTTCCAGGGAATTAGCATGCAAGCGTCTACGAAAATTCAAAGTTTTTTCATGTTCAACAAAATATTCAACAGTGCAGTCCTTGTCTTGACAGATATCGAATAATGCAGGGTAGCTCAAACACAAAGGTTTCTCCCCATCCCAGGGATCCTTCCAGAACCTGACCAAATCCCCGTTCTGTATAGTAATTTTTTTCCAGCCAAGTAAATATCTTTCACTTGTAACACAAATTTCCAACATGGAGAGTCAGTAAACCTAGGAACAACTGGCGCAATAGTTTTATTTCTCAAGTATCTAGCACTGACAATCTGTTGCCAAAGCCCTGTTTGTGTATCAAGTTTCCACCACCATTTAACCAGTAGGCTAATGTTCTGTCTTCGCAGGTCTTTTATGCCCAGACCACCTTTGTTTTTTTATCTACAAATCCTAGACCATTTCACCATATGATAACTCTTATTTTCTTTATTTTTTTGCCAGAAAAACCGCCTTCGATGTTTATCCATCTTGTCAATAAAGGTCTTATTCAATAGGAACATAGACATAGGATAATATAAGACTGTCGAAAGGCTGGCATCAATAAGAATTTTTTTGCCACCAGAGGAAGATGTGTTCCCAGCCCAGGCATCTAAATTTTTTGATCATTTTACCATCCAAAAAGGGCTGCAATCATTCAGCTAACATACCAGTTGTCTATATGGCCGGGTAATGAGTAGTATTCCCTTGTGAATGGGTTTGTGCCATCTGAATACTTCTGTGACCATTATTAGCACATTGGTGACTATTGTTTCCAGAAAAGTTACAGGGTCTTTACATTTGAAGCTAGGTAGTACACACATGCGCAATAGTTGCTGTGGGAAAAAAAATCCATCAACCATTTCGCTGATTTGGGTCTCGTTTTACTGCTCTGTCCGGTATTTACAAGTTGTGCTTTGGGTCAAGTAAAGTCTCAGAAGTTGCACATGGACACCTTGAGAGTGCAAATTTTAGCCGAGCTGCTTGTGAACACCTAGGTTCGAGATAGAAATGTTAAATGCACAAGTATATCTCCGAACATCGTTGATTGTAGTACCTCAGGTTATGTCCTTGTACAAAAAAACATCATTCGTCACACGTGCCTTAGATTACACATGCAGCTTGTTCAGAACATAACCCCATTGGCTAGGTGTTGAGCACGAATACTATACTAAGCAATATAAAATGTGTTGAAATCAACAAGTAATTTAAGGGGATTAACTCAGAATCACTATCTCACTTATTTTCTTGGTACAGTTCTTGTCTTACAGAGAACTCTCTCGTCTGGGAACTGACCCTCTCTAGAACACTCCGGTTCTCTCCTCCCCCTCTCTTCTACTACTACTCTACCCTTTTCATATACACCCCTCTAAAATTTACATATTACATCACTTTCCTCCAACACTCCCCCTCAAGATGGGGCAAAAGCATCGTATAGACCCATCTTGCAACATAGTTTAGAAAAGACTTTTTCAGGAAGACCTTTGGTTAGAATATCTGCTATTTGATTTGACGAGCTCACATATGGCATGCAGACAATTCTCCGCTCTAGCTTCTCTTTAATAAAATGTCGATCAATTTCAATGTGCTTTGTCCGACTATGTTGGACTGGATTATGGGCAATATTTAGTGCAGCCTTGTTATCACAATAGAGCATCATCGGTTTTTGTTGGAACAAACCCAGTTCTCCTAATATGATCTTCAGCCATAGCACTTCACATATCCCATGAGCCATGGATCTGAATTCTGCTTCCGCAGATGACCGTGCAACAACACTTTGTTTTTTACTACGCCAAGTGGCTAAATTTCCTCCCACAAATGTGCAGTACCCAGATGTGGACCTTCTATCATCAAGTGAACCTGCCCAATCAGCATCGGTATAGCACTCAACTTGTAAATGGCCATGAGATTTATATAGCAGTCCACGACCTGGACAACTCTTGAGATAACGTATAATTCTCATCACTGCGTCCATGTGGCTACTCTTGGGGTCATGCATAAACCGACTAACCACACTGACAGCAAAGGCAATATCTGGGAGTGTGTGTGAAAGATAGATCAACCGATCAACTAGTCTTTGATATTGCTCTCGGTTTACTGCTTTCCCTATATCACTAGAGAGTTTATGATTTTGTTCTATTGGAGTTGATGCTGGGCGACAGCCTAGCATACCAGTCTCTCCTAATAAATCTAGGACATATTTTCT
Organism: Puccinellia tenuiflora; assembly: GCA_012064385.1. Taxonomy (NCBI): domain Eukaryota; kingdom Viridiplantae; phylum Streptophyta; class Magnoliopsida; order Poales; family Poaceae; genus Puccinellia; species Puccinellia tenuiflora. The sequence goes on along the minus strand of QRDG01000150.1, from coordinate 3,679,991 downwards.
TTGAGATAAGTAAATACCTTTTGCGCTTCGGGAGACTTCAATTCCAAGAAAATATCTTAGTTGCCCTAGATCTTTGACTTCAAATTCTTTTGTCAGCCGCTTCTTCAGATTATATATTCCCATATCATCATCTCCTGTAATAACAATGTCAACATACACGATCAGTATGGTCAGCTTGCCTGCATTTCTTTTATAAAACAGTGTATGATCACCATTACTCTGGTTGTAGCCTAGCTGTATCACCACCTTCCTGAACCGATCAAACCATGCACGGGGGGATTGTTTCAAACCATATAAAGACCTGTAAAGTCTCAAGACCTTGCCTTCAGTTTGTGCAGTGTTGAATCCAGGTGGAATGTGCATGTAGATTTCTTCTTGAAGGTTCCCATGCAAGAATGCATTTTTAACATCCAGTTGATGCAATTCCCACCCAAGGTTAGCTGCACAAGATATTAACATCCTTATTGTATTCATTTTAGCTACTGGTGCAAATGTTTCCTCGTAGTCTACTCCATATTTTTGTGTATACCCCTTAGCTACTAAACGAGCTTTGTACCTATCAACCTTACCTTCTGGATTATATTTAATAGTATACACCCATTTGCACCCAACAGGTTCCTTATCTTTTGGCCATTCCACGAGCTTCCAAGTGTTGTTTTTCTCTAGTGCTTCCATTTCCTCCAGCATAGCAGCCTTCCACTTAGGATCATTCACTGCATCCTTCCAATCTGTGGGTACAATTGTAGAGTCTAAGGAAGCAATAAAATTTCGAAATGAGGGGCTACATCTTTCATAAGAGACAAATTTTGCAAGATCATGTTCATATCCTACACAATCCTTGAGTCGTGCAGGTATGCCTACATTTCTCTTTGGTCTGCGCAAAGCAATCGATTCTTCTCTTACTGGGATATTAGAGGACGATGTAGGTATTCCAGTACCTTCTGCTTCCTGTGAGATAGTTTCTTCCAGTGCTGGAGACGGATCAACAATGTCCTCATTAACTCTGTTGGGTATAGATTCATCAAGTGGTATTCCAGCATTTATAGATGGTGACATATCAATTCTAGAAATTGATTGACTTGGAGAATTACTGCATACCTCATGGGTCGCTATATCATCAGCCTCCTCAGTTCCATTGCCTTTATTCTCCCCCTCGGTTTCATTTCCTGACTGTATGATATCCACCATTGGCACAAGTACCGATCCTTCTGGATTATGCCCATTGTTGAAATTCTCCCCCTTGCCACCTGTATATTCATCATTAGGTTTCACAGAATAGAATGGTTCCTTTTCATGGAAAGTGACATCCATACTCACAAAGAATTTCTTCTCGGTAGGGCACCAGCATCGATAGCCCTTCTTATTGGGGGCATAACCCACAAAGATACACTTGATGGCCCTTGGATCAAGTTTTCCTGATGAACTCCTATAATCATGAACAAAACACGTACACCCAAATATTTTGGGTGGCACAATGAAGGAATTAGTACCATGCAAACATTCAACAGGAGTTTTATACTCCAGAACCCTTGAAGGCATGCGGTTTATTAGATAAGCTGCGGTTTTTACAGCTTCACCCCATAGGAATTTTGGCACGTTCATCATGAACATAAGGGATCTTGCAACCTCCAACAAGTGCCTATTTTTCCTTTCTGCAACTCCATTATGTTCAGCAGTATTTACACATGTAGTTTGATGAATAATACCATGAGATGACAAGAAGGTGCTAAATTCCTTATTAACATACTCAGTGCCATTATCTGTACGGAGTACCTTCACACTAACACCAAATTGGTTACGCACCATAATATAAAAATCATTAAAGGCAGACATAACATCAGACTTATGTTTAAGAAGGTACAACCAAGTGCACCTACTGAAACCATCTATGAAGGTCACATAATATCGCTCTCCTAACAGAGATATTACAGCAGAAGGGCCCCATACATCTGAGTGCACCACATCAAAAGGTACCTTACTTCTATGGCCACTAGTAGGATAGTTTGCTCGTGTGTGTTTAGCTAGCTCACACACATCACAAACAAGCTTCTCCTTACAACAACCTCTAAATTGTTCAGGGAACATGCGACCTAGGGACTGAAATGAAAGGTGGCCTAGTCTATAATGAAGTAACAAGAACTCATTAGTAGAAGAGGTGCATTTTATACTGAGAGCACATGGATTTGTGGCATTGTTGAGGTAGTAGAGACCGTCACGTTCAGTCCCAATCCCAAGAATTCTTCCTGACTCCAGCTCCTGAAAAATACATGAGTAGGGATCAAACCATACCCCGCAGTTAAGTGACTTTGTAATTGAACTAACTGACAGAAGGTCTACTAGGAAATCAGGGACATGCAAGACTGGGTTTAAGGATAGAGATGGTGTACAATTAATATTCCCATAACCCATTATTGGGGCTGAGGACCCATCAGCTATGCGCACTCTATCCTTTCGAGAGCGTGGAGCATATGATGAAAAAGATTTAGATGAGCCTGTCATGTGGTTTGTGGCTCCAGAATCAATAATCCAGGAGGTCAATGAATCATTCACACCTTGGGATATATTTGCACTTGACGTAGCCTCAGGGACCTCTTCAGTTGACATGAGTTTAGCCTTGAACTCCTCCAATGCATGGGCATCAACAGCAGTAGGTGGTTCCTTTGGAGCTACAGTCAAATGGCCACGCTCTTTGTACTTCTCATAATTATTTTCATTCATAGCACGGTTTGGCTGGCTTCTTTGCCAACCTGGTGGATAACCCACTAAGTCAAAGCAATCTCTCTTCAAGTGTCCCAGTTTCGCACAATGGTCACATCTGACTTTAGTCTTCCTTCTAAAATCAGGCTTCATAATGTTTGCTTGATCACTTTCTCTGATTGATGAATGCATCTGAGTGAGAGAGTTAGTCTTCCCTCTGAAATCAGGCTTCATAATGTTTGCTTGATCACTTTCTCTGATTGCAGATGAATGCATCTGAGTGAGAGAGGACATGGCAGCCCTTGTATCTGTTATATTAGGGACTGCAGTCAGGTTGGACAGTCTAGTTTCCTCCTCTAGAATACTAGCAATTGTTTGATCCAGTGTGGTCCATTCTGGTGTTGCTAGGATCAATTGCGAGCGCAGATGGAATTCTGGATTCAGGCCTTCAAGGAATGCCTGGATGAGAAGTGGCTCAAATCATTCTCGGAGAAGAGGGATGTCTCTCGGATCATGAGCTTTGAAGGGTCTAAAAAACTCTAGGTGCCGAAAAAGCTTCTTAATCTCTCCTGCATATTCAGTTACAGTCTTCTGCTCTTGCTTCACATGTCTCATTTCATACAGTATTCGGCAGACCTGCATTTTATTTGACCTTCCTGAGAACTGCTGCTCAATGTTTGTCCACACCTCTGCTGCTGTCTGAAAGTTCTCCACTTGTTCACTACCACAGAATAGGCTATCTGTGGCGCACCATTTTGCTTATCTGTGGCGCATCTGTGGGCTAGCCTGGTGCGCCACAGAATTCTCGCCACAAAAATATTTTCTGTGGCGCACCAGGGCATATGCGCCACAGAAATATCAACTTTCTGTGGCGCACCCCTGTCTGTGCGCCACAGAAATAGGTCGCCAGGACCCTATGGAGAGGCTTTCTGTGGCGCACTGACCTTGGTGCGCCACAGAAAGTGGTGCGCCACAGAAACTGAAAAAGGTGCGCCACAGAAGTGTTAACCAGAAAAACTGTATTTTTTTATTTTGCTGTATAAATACACGTATATACAGTATTTATACAGGTTTATACAGAAAATACAGGTATATTTGACAGGTATATAAACAGACAATGATATTAATCAATATGTCATCACACATATATATTACTTAATTAGTGGCCCGATCGAGATACATATATATATACACATAGTCACAAAAGTGCCGAATGTAAACACAATTAGCTAGTCATGTATATACAACCAAAAGTTCAACATTTCACACTATATACACATTACAAATCAAGTGTTCGCCGCCTAACTATGATCCGGGAGCATGCATAATCATGGAGTCCTCTACTTTCGCGGCTCCGGCAACGGTAGAAAGCCTTGTTTCGTCCTCCACTCCCTGGTGTCATACTGTGCCTCTAGTCGTTCTTCGATATTCCTCTGAGACAACACTGAAGATAAATTGGGATATATATATAGGTTAGTGATATAAAATAGAGTATAATTTATTCATCTAAGTAGAGAGGCAAGACAATCATATGGCTATCCTATTTGGGTTTCATAGCATAGCATATATATAATAGATAACCCTACGCATGCACTTCTATATATAATACCTCTGTGGTGGTGGTAGGCCCCTGATCTGTGAAGGACATCTTCGAGGATGATCGTTGTCAACTGCAGCTGGATGCGATGGAAGTCTGCTCTGTAATCAGCATCGGTGAGAGCATCCTCTGATTTGGTGTATTCTGCGAGACCCGATGGAAACTTCGTTTTCTCGCAATCCCGGACAATTCCTTTAAGGTGATGGAGGGCGTAGTAGGCCTCCTTCACGCTGCCATCCAGTTGCTTGATGCAATGGAATCCGCTCCCATGCTGAAACTTGTGTGTGTTTTCATCCGTGAAAAATTCCGACTTCTTATGGAATGGGCCGCCCTTTTGGGCATAGGCCTCGAGAGCGTCATCCAGAACACCCTTTATTCTGGTGTATCGTCTCGGCGTGGATTTATTCCCCGAGTCCAAATAAGTGGCAATGGACCACCTCGGGGCTACGGAGATGAGTGCGCAGTACTTGTCCCTGCTCAACACAATTGAAACGGAATGTTGGACAAAGGATCAGGGATGGAAGAAATGTACAAGAAGGCATAAGATACGACGGTGGCGAGCGGATGTGTACTTACTCGAAAAAGAAAGGAAGAAGAAGGGTGGTCTTCCTCTTGTTGGCCAGCATGACCCTGACGAGGTACTCCTTGGCCGTTTCCCTTGTCTTTGACCCTTCCTCCAGATGGCTGTCGCGCATGTAGTAAGGATCCACTATCGCGACGTACGGGGTCGCATCTCTCCTGATCTTCATCGCCATATCGAGCGCATATAGACGGACCATGTTATAGTCCAGCCGTTGAGTGTGAAAGAGTTTGTAGACGTCCTCGTACGCGATGAAGAACACATCCGCAGGGTCTTCGTGGACGAAGTCCACCAGCTCCTTTGGCACATGGACCGCGAACGCCGGGTAACTCGGATGCTTTTCTTTAAGAAGCTGCTCCTCCAGATACAAGATACTTTGCTGCAAAGCAACCATGGGTCCTTCTGCGAGGCGGAGCAAGTCCCCAGACAAGATAGGTTCACCAGCTACATGAACTCGGGGGAAGCCATCCGCACGGGGTGGAATCGTGTCTTCAAGACCCCGGATCTTAGGAGCTGGCTGGCTCGCAGAGGTGGAGGATCCTTTTCTCTTCCTATGCTTCTTGATCTTGTTCTTCTTCTCTGGGGATTGTGGGGGTGCAGTGAACCCCGCTTTAACAGTTTCCATCAGAGTGTTAGGGCTGAAAACGTTACCCGGGGGAGCTTGATGATCGCCGGCATCCGGAGGCGTGAAGGCCAGGCGTTGTGTGCATGAAGTGGGACGAGCAGCTTGACCGCGGTGGTCGCGGAAGGGTTCTTCATCCACATGAGGCATGTACATATCACCGCCGATCGTCTTCCTGTTGATGACGTCGAAAAAGTTGCAAAGAGCAAGCAGCGTATCACGGACATGCTCGTCCATTATCCCTCGAATCGCAACGGGAAGTATCTGCGTCATCAGCACGTGACAATCGTGAGACTTCATCCCGGTAAACCTCTTCTTCGTTGCGTCCATATATCTGCTTATCTTCCCCGCGTAACCATGAGGAAATTTGACTCCTACAAGACACCTGTAAAACTGCTCGAGCTCCTCCAGACTCATAGTGAAGCATGTAGCGGGAAGCACCACCGTGTTCCTCTTTAGCCTTTTGCGGTGACCTTGAGTCCCTTCAATCTGATCATCATCACCATCGTCGTCATCACTATCGGGGGCCTGAAGATCTTTCCTGACACCAAGGCATTTCAGATCGTATCTTGCTTTCGTCCCATCCTTGGTCTTTTCCGGCATGTTGGAAAGAGTGCCAAGCAGACTCTCGGTGACATTCTTCGTAATGTGCATCATATCGAGGCTATGTGGCGTCTTGAGGACCTTCCAGTACGGCAAGTCGTGGAAAACAGACCTCGCTTTCCATACACCCAGCAGCGGATCTACCTTCGGTCGTTTCTTTCCCGGCGCGGGGCACTCCTCCCAATTTCTCAACAGCTCGTCGATTTCTGTGCCGCTCCTTGGGCTCGGGGCTCCATCGAGCTCCTCCTTACCATTGAACAGGTCACCGCGTTTTCTCCACGGGTGATCCATGCGAAGCCACCTTCGAGCCCCTGGGTACACAGTTTTCGAAGACCCGGGATTCCTTGGTAGCTGGAGATGCGGGGTCCTATCCATGCACCTGACACATGCGCAGAATCCGTGGCCTACCTGGCCAGATACATATGCGCAACCAGGATAGTCCTGCACCGTCGTGAGCAACGCGGCTCTCATGGGGAAATAATCTCCAGTGTGGGCATCCCACGTACGGACTGGCGTCGCCCACAACATGGCTAACTCCTCTTTCAACAGCGCGAGATACGTATGTATGTGGACACCTGCTTGTTTCGGCCCCTGAATGAGAATACTCATGTGTATATACCTTTGCTTCGTGCACAACCACGGGGGAAGGTTGTAAGGCCATACAAACACGGGCCAGGTGCTATGCGTGCTACTCTGGTTACCGAACGGATTGAGTCCATCGGTGCTCATACCGAGCCTGACGTTCCTTGCATCGCCTCCGAAATTGGCGACGGCGTCCAACTCTTGCCACTGGCTAGCGTCTGAAGGGTGTGTAAGGATCCTGCCCTTCTCCGGATCTTCTTCGGGCTTCTCCCTTTCCGCGTGCCATTGGATGAGCTTTGCTTCCTTAGGGTCCACGAAGTACCGCTGCAGACGGGGAGTGATATAAAAATACCATACCACTTTTTGAGGAACTTTCTTCCCACGGCTCTTGTATCGTCCTTGGCCGCACACCGGACATGTGGTTCGGTCCTCGTACTCGCCCCGATAAATTGCGCAATCATTGACGCAGGCGTGGTATTTAACGTGCGGTAGGTCAAGAGGGCAAACGACTTTCTTGGCCTCCTCGATACTAGTTGGCAATGTGTTCCCCTCGGGAAGACGCTCGTGGAAGAATTGCATGTTCTTGTTGAAGCTCGCATCGGTCCATTTGTTCTCCGACTTCATCTCCAGAGCATCAAGCGTTACTTGCAAGCGCGTATCCTGTGGCCGACACCCAGGATACAACGGAGTATTCCCGTCTATCTCCATTTGCGCCAGCTTGGCTTTCTCTCTATCGGTGTTCGCGTTCTTCAGGAGGAGTTCTTGAACATGAGAATCCATCAAGGCCGACATTAGCGAGCTCTGCGGCGTGTCAACGTCTTCTCCACCACAATCATGACCATGTATGTCGGCATCTCCGTCGTCACGATCATCTTGCCCGCCCTCGTCTTCAGGCGCAGCATTTGCTGTCGGCGCTTGGTTGAAGCCTTCCATGAAACCGCGCCTGAGCAGGTGTTCCTCCAATTGTCCGGAATCAGGGTCGATCCATCTCACAAGTTTGCAACTTCGACACGGACATCGTATCTGGCGCCCGTTGCACCGTCTCATTTCCGCCTTCGCTTCTTCCTTGTAGTTGTCGATTCGACCCGAGCTCATCTTGATGACCATGGTCGCCTACGCGGTATACATACAGAGTATGTGTTATTAATTAGAATTAAGTAATCGCAACATGCTCACACACATACAAGCTTCTCATGCGGGAAGTCGGAAATGTTCGACGCAAAAATTCGGCATGACTTCCCCTAAAAGTAGGACATATGGGTGGTGCAAAAATTCACCGAAATGGAAATGAATCAACATTTCGGCAAACATCCATGCACCACGCCGGCGCAAGCTACAACATGCAAAGATTCAATCAAACCACACACACAAGTTTCATGCATATATGTGTAAATCGCCCGCCGACAAGTTTCTCATGCCTTCAACAAACATCCATACACCAATACCCACCTTGTAGATCTAGATCCGTTGCCGAGACGTGACCGTGATCGATGAGAGAGAGTGTGTGGTGATGGAGAGAAAATAGTGGACAAAAAGAGAGGAGGAGAATATATATGGAGACTCTCCCCAAGCCCTCACCAATTATATATCAAATTGTGGTAGGTTTAATAACAAATAATGGAGAATAGGATGGTCAAAATGGCATGGGAGAGAGAAGGAGCTCGGGTTAGTAAGATGGGAGCTAGGAAGAAGAAGGGGGTCACATGGGGAAAGGTGGTCTACCACCTTTTTGTAGATCTGGGCGTCCACATTCTGTGGCGCACGGGCCCTGATGCGCCACAGAAAGTAGCTATTCTGTGGCGCACCGTGGCTGGTGCGCCACAGAAATTCAACTTTCTGTGGCGCATCCTTATCCATGCGCCACAGAAAGTTGAATTTCTGTGGCGCACCAGCCACGGTGCGCCACAGAAAAGGCCGAGATGGACCACGGCCCGCTGATTGAAGGTGGGGCCCACGCATATTCTGTGGCGCATGAAGACTGGTGCGCCACAGAATTCTCCCTTTCTGTGGCGCATGGCGTGCCGTGCGCCACAGAAAGTTGATATTCTGTGGCGCATGTGCTAATGATGCGCCACAGAATGTTCAAATTTCTGTGGCGCATGGACAGCCATGCGCCACAGAATTATTTTTTGTGGCGCATGGATTAAGGGTGCGCCACAGACAGGCAACCTCCCTATAATGCTTTTCCTGGTAGTGGTTCCCTGATAGATCTCTCCATTGATCCCAGCAGCCACACCATGACACGCTTATTGTTTTGTTCCCATTGCTCCGGAGGAATATCTCCTGGTTTCTTCTCATCCTCCTTCACAAACCTTTGCAAACCATGTGACTCTAAGATCAACATGGCATTTCTAGACCAGCTAAAGAAATCTCCCGGACCGGTTAGCTTGACTGGATTCGACTCTAGTGCTTTCAGAGTCTCAAAACTAGTACTGGCCTTGCCCTATGACTGCTCCATCAATTGTGAAAGCATGCGCTGCATACTCTCACAGAGCTTCTCCACACTGGAGTCTTTGCTGGGTTCTGCCATGATTCAGTTGAAAGAAACTGCCACAGCTTCACAGTTAATTCAGCAACAAGACAATCAGCAAACCACACGATGCAATTTTGTCTCCGCCGATTTACACAGATTAAGGAGATTCAATGCATCACAAGGCTCTAGTTCCTCTTCACGATACTTCTACAGAGAAAGAAACTGAATCCACCGCAAGACTGAACAATATTTGTACCTGGCACAGTGCCAGGACAACAGCGGCGGCTTGATGAAGAGGGGAACGGCGCGCAACGGCAGCACCATACAGCTTCAGAACGACAGCAGCGCAGCTCAACTGATTTAGACTGGCACGGCGACGCGGCACAGCACCTGAACGACGACGACGCGACGCGGTACCCAAACGACGGCGACGCTGTACAGCACCCGGACGACGGCGACGAAGACGACTGCAGCGCACAAAGGCGACCACCAGATCCCGCTTAGCTCGAATCAGACCAAATCCGAGTCAAGCAGTTGCCCCGGGACCGATTGCTCTGATACCATGTTGAAATCAACAAGTAATTTAAGGGGATTAACTCAGAATCACTATCTCACTTATTTTCTTGGTACAGTTCTTGTCTTACAGAGAACTCTCTCGTCTGGGAACTGACCCTCTCCAGAACACTCCGGTTCTCTCCTCCCCCTCTCTTCTACTACTACTCTACCCTTTCATATACACCCCTCTAAAATTTACATATTACATCACTTTCCTCCAACAAAATGACAACTGTAACAAAGTCTGAATCTTCAAAATAAACCGTGCCTTAATTAGTTTCCACAAGCATTTGTGTTGAGAACAAAACACAAATGGTTGCTCTCCTGACCACACTTAAGCACATGTAGGATTTATGTTATGTCGTGCGGAGGCGAGAATTGTTGCTTTACCAAACCCGTTTGGGATTCAGAAAAATAGAAGGTAAATACCTACCAATATAGTATTAGTTGTAAATCACCACACTTTCTCACTCACACAAAAGCAATGACAACGAAAAGATAAACACACGAGCCAAAATGAAAATACAGTAGTTGTTTGCCATGGAATATCTAACTTCAGGGAGAGTATAACAACATATAAGCATTTGCACACAAGAATGAACGAAATTGAGTAATGGACTGAGCATCCACAAAAATGATACAACTACTACAGAGTAACAAGATGCATGGAAGAGGTCATATGCATGTCGAGTAGAAAATTCACAAAAGCAAGGACCTTCCCAAAATTAAAGGGGAAAGGGTCCCTGAAACTAACCCAACATACTCCATCAGTATAGCAACAGCCAGTTAATGCAACTGAACCTGGTGATGATTATGCATCAAAGTTGGAAACATAGAACTGGTTGAGCTAGTCAAACTAATGAACAAAAAACAAGGATGGACGTGCAGGGGGCATAAAACAAGAGATAAACAACCATCCGTCTCACAAGAACCGCATAACATAAGCTGCAGCACCGAATTAAGCCGCTAGAAACATGATACTACAATATGATCGATGCATATAAATATTCAACATGGTCCATAACAACATGATAATCAATGTCTCGGTAACTGAGGAACAAATTAAGATGATAAATATCACAATACACACCTAAGAAATACGTACTGCCCACAGCAAGGAACTGACTTATCGATCATTTTAAGATGTTTACCAACTTGGGGATGTAGGACTCCAACATCAGCAGCAGATAGGTTTCTCCCGTCTATGCTGCTTCTTCTTCATGAGGATGGGGTCCTCTGCTACATTTCCTCCATTGCGCCTAGGCTTCTTCTTCATGGGTACGGGGACTCCTTGATCATCACAAGGTCCAACTAGAGCTCTACGGAGATACCGGCTGAAACCGCAAGAGACGAGGCCAGGAAGCTTGTACCCGTCTAAAGGTAGAGCCCGGACGATCTTGTTCCGCATGTCAACAGCAAGCATGTAGCGCGGGTAATACGGCAAGAACTCCCTGACTGGAGGAAGAGGGGGCCGGACAGTCGTGTTCTCCCTGTACTGGCCGAGGCCCAAGTAGATAACGCCCGTGTCTCCCGTGCTGAGGAGGGGGTACATGGGCGTCAAGTACTTGGGCACGTCACCGAACCCCTCGAAACCCCACAGCGTCTCCAGGCTGAACTTGTGCTCCTCCTCCCACCCCATGTCCTGACCCAGCAGCTTCCACACGGTCACAGTGCGGTCCTTGAGTTCGACGTAGTCCCAAAAGCCGTCGATGGAGACGAACCTGACGAAGGAGTCAGAGACGACGCCCATGGTGCGGTACGCGGCCGGCTCGGCGATGCGTTGGTCGAAGCCCCTTGGCTCGACAGGCAGGTCGATGAACTTAAAGCTGCTGCTGCTGCTGCTCTTGCCATCGAAGAGGGCGTCGTCGCTGAAGCAGAAGATGCCGTGCAGGAGGTCCACCCGGTAGGTGTGGCCATTGAACGAGAACGGCGTGCTGGTTTCGCTCCAACCTTTGGAGCGCAGGAAGCCGACCTTGTTGTACTCCGACCAGGGCTTCGACGACGAGGAGGGCCGCCACAGGAAGAGAGAAGAATCGCTGCTGCCGACCAGCTGACCGGTGTGGACCAGGGCGTAATCGGGGCCACGGCATGGGCGTGCGACGGAGACTCTGGGGCTAATTGAATAGGTCCAGAGGCGATGATCATTCGGCACGGGCATCATACGGAGGGACAAGGCGACGGCGTCGTAGATGAGATAGGACTTGGTGTGCCCTCCCTCGCACGTGAAGCCCAGCTTGATGACGATGATTGTCTTGTCGAGGGCTACGACTTCGGCCACCAGCTGGGCGCCTAGGATGGCCAGGTAGGAGACGGCCGGAGGCCTGTCCGCAAGACGCACTCCGATCTTCATCTCCATAAGCCTCTTGTTGTGGATCTCGAGTTTGTCCTCTGCGTACCCCTCCGCCTTCCTCCACTTCAGGGTGAAGAGCCGGAGGTCGGTGGGGTCGAGGTCGCCCGAACGCACGCGGCGTTCAAGCACGAGCTCGGAGCGGACCATGAGGATGGATCTATGGAGACGTCGGCGGCGGGGAGAGGAGAGGGAAACGAGAGGCTCGGCTAGGTTTTTTCTTCCGCGATTTTGCTTCACGTACGACATTTCGTGTCACGTGGCAGAGCATTACGGGCTTTGGGCTTGGGCTGGATCTTCATCACGAGGCAAGAATAATGAAGCGTCGGACAGTTATCGGACACGAAATCTCGTACGTGAAGCAAAATCGTTTCTCTCTACCAAGTACTCCGTGAGACCGTGACCATTCACGGCTCCATAACCCAGACATGGCAGTACGGATGCGAGGGGTAATGCTCCATGCATACAGTCATCCCGAATTATTATGGGCATCGGGTCACGTTTATTTCCAATATTGCAAAAATAGAGGACGGGACTATGGAGCTGCCATTGCAAAAATAAACCTTTCGGTGCTGGCCTTTTCCGACCATGTTGTACTAATTACACTAAAACTTTTGTAATTTTAAAATATTTTATCTCACGACTCGCTTAATCCGTTTGATGTTCCGGCTTCATTGTTCGTTCAATCGTGACGAGATATACAAAATTAGATCCCATATTGCCATATTTTCACAATATGCCGATAAAAGGTAAACTAAGTTAAGAACCTATGGACGTGGAAAATATCCAGAACGACAAAATTGTGTATAGGCGAGTGCATTGTTCTCTGAGAATTAACAAGTTTTCTAACTGTAAACTTATTTTCGCTCAAAACGAAAAAAATTATAATAAAAGGTGTACGGTATATCTTAAGAACACAGCCTTACATGGATAAGAAAGGACAATCAAAGAGAAGAAAAAGATTATCATGATTATGAGAAATGTATGTATGTAACGTGAGACAGAAGAAAAATACATACAAGTGGTGTGGTAATATACAATACTAGAAAAATACCCCGCGTGTTGCAGCGGGAATTTCAGTAAGAACTTAGCGTAAATGGAAATGTATAAGACACATGAAATATGATTTTTTTCTAGAAGTATGAAAAACTCTCACAATGGTCAATAGTTATATTTAATTGACGTGAAATTGTTGTGTATTTGACGACAAATTATGATGACGTGAAAGTATGGTTAAAAAAAAAAGATGATGTAGATAGGTTGCATGTACAATATACTATAATTAATGAATATTAGTGAGAGATGACATGGATAATTGATTGGCTAAAAAATGGATGATGTGGATAGCTTGCATATTGAGGTAGAAAATATATAATGCATGTTAGTGGAGTTTTGCTTTATAAGAAGTACTAGAAGATATACCCTGCGTGTTGCAGCGGGAATCTATTTAAAAACTTATAATTTAAATAAAGGGGTATGAAAAATGTGATAATTAAGTTCTCTATATAAATATGCAAAATTCAGTTTGTCATACTCGAGGTACTAAATTCATTCGACACAAAATATGTGTATTAAAAATTACCTCGCATGTACAATTAAATAATTAAAAAAGATTGATTATGTGGATTTTGCATATAAAGATTAGTAAATATTAGTGGAGATCTATGACATGGACAATTGATAAGCTAAGAGAGTGGATGATGTGGATAGCTTGCATTTTAAAATAGAAAAAACATAAATAAACTTAGTAGGATTTTGTATTATAAGAGGCATATAAGAGGTATAGATTTTCCTTTTTAGTTATTCCTTCCTTGCGCGCGCTGGGCTGGGCTGCTTTGCTTTGCATCCATGCATATACCAAGTGATAACTCTACGGAACGGAATGGATAGATTCCATCAACCCTCCCAAATGATTCCTGGCGCACGTGCGCTATCACGTTTACCTGGCGCACACGAGTGGTCGGAACGACTCGACGCCTGGTGCCCGGTGGTCGACGCGAACGACGCCACACACAAACGCTGACATGTAGGACCAGTAGGTGGGGCACATTTTTTTGCGTAACGACGCTACACACGCCCTGCTGTTTGAATATCCAACTTCAGATCCACTTTCACATGCGAATATATTGTAGAGCTTTAAAAAAGGCATAACTTTTTACTCGATTGTCCAACTTCAGATCCGCTTTCACATATGTGTTCCTCGCGACGTGATCATCGAAACTAGATCCCATATGAACACGTTCCGATAATTATTTACGAAAAGCAACTTAAATAATAGAGAGTTGCTTTTACTTTTGTGATAGAAAAGCAATTTTATAATACGAAGTTGCTTTAGAAAAATATTTATCCAAATATATCTATATGATATCTTGTTTTGAAAATCTGGTGAACAGAAACTTGCTTTTTCATCCAAAAAGTTGCTTTTCTACAATAGCAACTATGTATGTCGATAGACAACATTGCAAAACAAACACGACTTTCTCTCATAAGACACACAACATGGCCATTGAATGGATTTAAAACAAGGGCCTTTCTTCATCACTTTTTTTTCTGTTTGTGATAAAAATTCAAGTTTATAGTAGAAAATTGCTTTTTTCTATGGGATAGAAAAGCAAATTCGTAGTAAAAATTTGCTTTTAGAAGAATTCATTTGAATATTTCTATATGACATAGTTTTTTATAGATCTGGTGAACAGAAACACAAGATAACCTTATGTTAACTTGTAATATAATGTTGTCTATCGACATACATAGTAGTACCATTACATGTTCCAAAATTATAAAAACTTCTCTCACAAAAAGCAAGTGTTATTAATAAACTTGTTTTTCTCCATAAAAATGAAGAATGAGCGAGGGATATGTTTTTATTGCAAGCAATGGCCAATTTGTTAGACTATGAGAGAAAATCATGCTCCTTTATATGAGAAACAATATCTCATATTGATATAACCCGATAAATGTTTTCTAAAAGCAACTTCTAGATAGAAAAGCATGTTGTTACCACAAATTTGCTTTACCGTGACATAAAGTTGCTTTTTGAAAAATAATCATCGGAAGGTGTTCATATGGGATCTAGTTTCGAAGATCTCGTCGCGAGGAACACTACAACGAAAACCGATTTTGATTTGGTTTGAAAGTTATGCTTTTTTTAAGTTTAGATCTGATTTGCATATCTTTGTAACACGCGTTCCAAAGTTGTGTCTTTTTCTGGCGCGTGCGCTCGGGGTGGTTTCTATGGCACTCGTGCGCCACCAAGTCGCGTCCATCAACCCTAGCACGCACGCAGGCAGTACCCAAAGATAGATGCTCATCCATTACCAGTAGAAGAGAAAATAGAGCAGCAGGTACGTCGTCGTACGTACAGAGAAAAATGCCGCCGCCTCAGACCATCTCCCGTCGCGGTGTAAGTAGAGCATCCGGATGAGTATCCGGACGAGCTCAATTGACGTCGCCCGGATGAAAATGGACAGACGTATTGACGTCGGCGCCAATACAAAAAAAATTGAAACAACATTTAAACTGGAAATAAGATACATTTTATTCAAACAGTACATAATTCATTCAAACTTAGTATAGTTCATAGAAACTAAAACTAAGTAAAGGCGGCAGGTGGAGCACTGGCAGTTCGGGCAGGTCCCCGCCGGCGTAGGTGCGGGCGTCTGGCGGCAGTTGCGGCAGCAACAGTTAGGGAACCTCGACTCCGGCGGTTCGAAGGACCGCTCGATGGCGAGTTGCATGTCCTCCAGCGGTCAGTGTCTCCGGTCACTCGTTCGAGTCGGAGGAAGAGGAGGGAGGGAGGCCTAGGTGTTGAGCCGCGCCTGGTGCTCAATCTCCAACTGTTCGTCCCAGTACGGCACTGTGGGCGCATAGCGGGGCTCATCCTGCAACTCGGGCCTGCCGGCCAGGATATGCTCGATGTAGTCAAGCCGTGCCTGTCCGGCAAGGCGAGGGGCCACCGGAATGGCTGTCATGCTGTTCTCCGTCCATCCCTCGGGGAGGAGGTTGTTCGTGCGCCTCCGCCTCTGTGAGCGTCCGCCTCCCATGCGGCCGCTCGGTGCGGGGGCGCCTCACCTCCGACGATACCACCAGCGGAGGGTTGGAGGAGGAGCTCGCTTTATGACCGTCGCGGAGGCCGTGGTTGCGCCGCTCACTTCGTGACCGTCGCGGAGGCCGCGGTTGCGCCGCTCGCTACGTAGCCTCTCCACTCCTTCGCGCCTCTCCTCCTCTCGCATGTCGCGCAAAATAAGGTTGGCATGACGCTTGCGGCGATCCACGGTCAGCTCGTAGCGGAGGCGCCGGTGAGCAGCCTCCATGGTGCGGCGAGCGTCATGACTGCGGCGAGCCTCTTCACTCTGGCGGGAATCCATGATGTTATAGTGTGGAGTAGAGCGGAGGTGGGGAGGGATGCGGGTGACGAACAGAGAAGGTGCAATGATATAGCCGGCTTCCCGGACATTAAACTCCGGCCAACTACCACATTAACTTCGCCGCAGTTGACGTGACGGCTCGCTGCGTTGTCAAATGCCGCCGTGGGACAGACGCGACCTCGCTTCGACGACTGCGCGCGCATTGACGCCGCCGTGTAGCAGAGGTGAAATGACGGCTAAGAAGTCATGAATGCCTTTGACCGGGGGCGGTTCGGCGCCTTGTCCCAATGACAGCGGAGCCCATCCGTCAGTTTCGCGGCCTCATTTTCGTCCAGCGCGCCCAAGTGTTTCCCGTCATGGAGGGCGTGGGCTGAAAGTGCCGGACGAAATATTGGGACTCGCCAGACAAAACCGAGCTATTGGCACCGCGACTGGGCGCCAAATTTTGTCTGGCACGGCCAGTAGAGCTATTGGCGGCCCCCCGACTAGAGATGCTCACAACAGCAGCAAACCGCGACAGCGGCACGCGCCCGACGGATCGCTCACCGGAGACCAGAGACAGTTGCGTGGCTGTCTTCACCAACACCCTCTACTCCATCCTCCTCGCCATCCTCGTCGCCGTTGTCGCCCTCTTCGTCGCCTGGGTCAGCCTGCCGCTGCACCGGCCCTGCTTCAGCCACGTCTCCCTCTCCATCCTCCCCGGAGGCGGGCAGGTCGCCTTCAACGTCTCCACCCGCAACCCCAACTACCACGTCGGCATCTACAACGAGGGGGACATGCATGCCTCCCTCCGCTTCTACGACGCGCTCGTCGCCTCCGGCCCGGCATTCGTCGGCGGCTGGTACCAGCCCAACATGAGCACCACCTCCATCGCCGGCGTCCTCGACGTCGTCGGGCCAGGATCAACGTATTCCACTCCGGCCGCCAGAGGATGCACGTCAACTGTGATCTGCTCGTCGGCGCGGACGGCAACCTGCTCAGGCTCAGCGAATCTGTGGGGGCACCCTACGACAGATACTTCTAGCAGCTGGCTGGATGATTAGTTACTATCATTATTGTTTAGTGTTTACTAGAAGGGTAAGGCGCGCGTTGCCGCGCCCAATTGATATTGGAGTATAACATGTTTTTAGTACTCAATCCGTCTAAATGAAACTTCATTGTCTATAAACGTATTTGTTTTTATTACTTTATCATCTCAATTGTCTAGCAATGTTTTTTTTTCTATCACAAAACAAATTCATTTCACATAAAACATTAGAGGTAAACAACATAATTAGAATATAGAGAGATATGCCTTGATAGCTTTTGAGATAACAAAGTCAGACGTCACAAGAGTATCATTCGTCATTGGTATTAAAAAATGCGCGCACACGCACACACATTCAACTATCTAATAATTGAAAATGTCACTTAATACAATTGGAAACACTGTTATGTACCAAACAGAGTCAGAAAACAACTATTACTATAATGAATTCTAATTTCATTCCCAAAAGGTAGAAGAAGATATTGTTAGACTATAAAGATGGACCACTACCAAGTTATGAAACAAAACAAATAACTGCATGGTATTTCCTTGAGAACGATCTTTCAGAAAATCATATTGGATTAAGAATTAGCAAAACCATTAACAAATATTGGACATGTGTTCGAAAATAATAGATTGAGAATTAGCAAAACCTTGTAGAAGACATCGTTGCTGCAACGCTCATTTTCTCGCCAAGGATGTTCCGGGGAAAACCCAAATTTAGATCTCCCATATCGGACAACGGTGGTACGCGACGCTAGGAGGGAGAACCGCGTCGGGATGTACGTCGATAATAACGAGTCCCGACGGTGTGATGCAGCGGGGTCTCGAAGGCGGACCCGTGCTGATGGACGCGTGCAGGTTGGTGGCTCTGTCTCGCGTTGTGGCGTTTTCGACGATATGGCTGACAAGGTCAATAGTGTTGATCTCTTCTGAAATGGGTAGGTGATGGCTCCCAATTGCAGGAGATCAGTTGTAGCACCTTTCGATTAGAAAAGGTTGTTGAACCCACGAGGAGCTGAAGGTATTGGTTAGGAAGGATGATAAATTAAACAATAAAAGATGCAAATGTTTTTGGGATTTTTGGTTGTATAGTTGCAAAAGAAATAAAACGCTTAAGATAAATGGTAGCAAATAGAAAGCTCTCAAAGGGAGAGAAAGCCCAATCCTCTATGTGGCAAGAGGACAAGCTCAAGTGATGTGTGTCTTATATGTGGAAAACGTTCCTGAGGACGGCATGGATATCACTAGGCATAGAGATTTATTAAACAACACGTTGCATATCTTGTCAAGTTTTAATCTTCTTTGGGGCGGAGTCATAACTAGGCATAGCTAAATAATTAAACTACAACCCCCTTATGATGGATCATGTGGCCAATTTAATGACTTGCACAAGAATTATTAAGACATAAAGTCCCACCATAGCATTACACTTTAAGGTCCCCGACATTACTACCCACATAATTTAACTGCATGACTCCGGCTTGGGCTTAGTTGTCCTCCCAAGTCATCCTCAATTCATTACACTATGTTGTTCTCTTATGAGCCCTTTAAAGGTGAAGTGTTATGCAGTCGACGTTCGCACAACACCATCATAGAATCACATAAAAGATAAACTCTTGACAAAATACCAACACATGTTATATATAAATCATTGCCAATTCATCCTATGCCCTCAGGAACATACGGGAACTACTCACAACGTGCAAACATGATCATAATCAGTGGCATAAAGGGTACAACACAATCTGAAATAAATACTTCACCACCAAATAATGACAAGTACCCAATCACGAACATGAATAGGGGCACAAGGCAATGATCTAGGGTATAGCAACTCTCAAACTATGAGGGGAACGGAGTGGATCACGGAGATGATGATGGAGATGGTGCTGGTGATGGTGATGATGGTGATGTAGAGGCCTCCTCCCACGCCAAGGAGGAGATGTGATGACGATGACGGTGATTTCCCCCCCTCTCCGGAGCTCCGGAGCAGCAGGATCTGACCCCCTTCGGAGAGAATCAGGAGCTCCGCCGCCGCCACGGCCTCAGATAATTCGGGAAAAATTAGGGCGTCCCTTTTCGGCGAAGACGAAGGTGTCAGTAAAAAGCCCCACACGAGGAGGTGTTCGAGGAGCATTTTGGTGGGTCCCACGCGGCCAGGTACATGGGCCACGTGGGCCCACCCCATTTGGCCCTCGTGGCCCTCCTGCCTTCGATTTTCTTTCCTCCACCCTTCTCCTGATGAAAACTGACGTGGTATTTTTCCTTTAATTATTTGAGCTCGCGAAACTCCTGAAACAATAAAAACAAGAAAAGGGGGTTTTCTGCCTCCCAGATATTAAATGTCAAAAATAGGGACTTTATATGAAAGTCACATAAATCATCTAAAACATGCAAAAACAACGACATAACAATGCAAATAACATTTCAATATGATAATATAACATATAAAATGCACGTATCAGTAGGCAGAAGAGGGAAGCGGCGACTTCTAGAACGTACGCAGACTGCATGCGATGAGAGTTTAATGGACCAGTTTATGCTCCCAGGTCGCCGTTGGTCGGTTTTGTGAGGCCAACAATTTATAGTTTAGATGGCTTGCATTGTTGTTAGGTTAAGATACTTGGAAGTGATCAGGACTATCCTATATCATTTTTAGATGTTGCGAGAGATACCTCCATGAAGATGGCTTTGCCCAACTGATGTATTTGTTTTGTCATACTTTGTTGAATAATATAATAAAATAGTTGTATGCTCATTTTTATGCGCTGCAAATTCATATCAAGAACATAACATATATATAGTATTCTCAACACGAATTTATTTTTCGCCCCACTTTTCATGGAACTTTGATCATTTGCCCTCCTGAATTTTTTTTTCCTTTAAACATCATCTGATTACGTGAGGCAACATCTCCACACAATAATGTCCTGTCTATTTAACAGAAGAGCTGATCATTCTACCGCCACTTTGCTACTCCCTCTCTGAAATTTGGCGTTCCTATCCAAATCCGGCGATATCCTCCCGGCTCTCCCACTCAAACTCGGTTATCTCTTCGAACCCCACCGCTTCCACCTACGTACACACCCGAACCCCTTCCGACAGCCTCGAACTCCGAACGCTTCCGGTAGGCTCAAACTCTAAACGCCTGCGGCAACCTCCAACTCCAACTGCGTCGTTCTCTCACTGCAGTCTCCCGCTCACTCCCTTGGCAGCGCTGTTGTAGGCAATGAGCGGTGACGGGGCGGAACCGCGCAGGAGGCATGGTCGAGGGTGGTGTCGAAGGCGCCAAATCACATGGCCTAGATGTTTGCCAGTTTCGACGGTTCGGGCGACAGCCGGACACTCAACATCATGCGTTTGTGGCTACCATCATGATAATCAAGCACGGAACAGAGGACGTGGTCAGCGGGGCGAGATTATGGTGGGGAAACAGCGGGCCGCCGCAAGCTCTCCATATCTGTGTCGGTAGAGACGAGCGCTACTTATTCAGATCGATGCAGAAAAGCAACCAAAAGGGTAATTTCGTCATAGGCATGCGGGCCAGCTAGTAAGGGGTAAATTACCAAAGTACAAAGAAAAGTTGGGCAAAAAATAAATTACAATGTAAAGTCTAAAATAAAAAGGGGTAAAAAAAATTTCCAAGTGGTGGGGCCACAATCAAGGAGAGCTTTTTATTTCTAGGGAGCTTAGTATTTGGAAGGACTAGTAGTAGGAAACTTTCATGCTATTTCATTTGAAAAAAAAAAAAACTTTCATGCTAATTACTACGGAGCAATTTGTTGATGGATTTCCAACGCTGTAGTTTCATTTTCATGAAAGCGTATTTACATACGATTTTGCTACCTCTCTCGGTCAGCTAAGAATTGACTTAATTTTAAGTCAACTTCGTGACCGTTAAATGGTGTGTGTGGAGACTCGTGCGTGCACTGTTTTTCTTTCCGATGTTGTTTTTCTGGATAAAGAGTAGCCTGTATGGGGTGGAATGAGCTGTTGTGCTGCCTTTCATCTTTTATTGGGAAGTGCTGTTTACGAAGCCGAGAGCCTTTTTCCCATTTCGTGTGTCTTTGTGCCTTTTTTCCATTCGTGTATGTTTTGTGCCTTTGTTTGTATTCTTTTTTCTGGACTTAAGTTGTATATTTTATAGAAAGTTTTTAATTATTATTTGTTATAACTTTTTCCCATTTAATTTATTTTTCTAAATATGGTTGTTTTTTAAATATGGAGAAATCTCAGTTGCAACCCCGCGTCGTCCTCCCTGGGCGGCTCGGGGAAACCCTAGCCGCCGCCACCCCCGACCCCGCCGATCTCCTCCTCTGCTCGCCGCCGCCGGAGGGGGACCGGCGAAAATGGCGCCGCGTGCTCCCCCTGTGAAGGTGGCGGCCGGGCGGTTTCCTCCCCCCCCCCCCCCCCCGCGTTTTCCCCCGGCGCGGGGCGGTCAAGGCGGCGACGGGCGGCTCCCCCCGTGTTTCCCCCGGCGCGGGGCGGTCTGGGCGGCGACGGGCGGCGTGGTCTCGCGGAGGCGCGGAGGCGTGGTGGCGCGGCTGGGCTGGGGGGCGCGGCGGTGGGGCTGCGGGCGCTGGTGGCTGGCTCGCGGCGGCGAGGGCTCGTGGTGGCCGGTGTTCGGTGGTGCTGGCGCTCCTGCCGGCATGGTGCTGGGAGGAGCCGTCCTCTCCGACCGGTGCCTCCGCGCGGTGCGGTGCTCCGGGCGCGGGATCGACGGTTTCGTGCAGTGGTGGTGGAGGTTAGTCCGAGGTGGAGGGAGGTGGTGGCGGTGGTCTCTGGCTTCCGTCCGCGGCGGCGGCTACCCGGGTTCGCTCTGGTCGCCTTGGCGCCTATCTCGCGGGCAGCGGCGATGATCTGGACGGCGACATCTTCGTCGCTGCGCCGGGGAGCCTTGGCGTCGCGGCGGGCGGGAGGCTGAGCGCTCGCCCTTTTCCGGCGGCTCCGTCATCGGGTGAGAGGAAGCCGGGGCGGCGGCCCCGGATCGTTGGCTCAGGGCGAGCGGTTCCCTGTGCTGTTGATGTCGGTTTTGGCCGCTCGGGCGGCAGATCCGTCGATCTGTTTGGATGCGCGGCCTCGGGGCTGGTGTGCATGCTGGAGCGGCGGCTCTTTTGTTGGTGAGTGCTTCGGCTGCTTGGGTGGCGGAGCTGTCGACCTGTTTGGAGTGCGGCCTCAGGGTCGGCGCGGATCCGGTGCAGGTGTGTGGTGGTGGTTCGCGAGCTAAATCCAGGCGAATGCCTTGTCTTCGGTGTGACCGGAGCCAGCAGCGACGGCGTCCTCGGATGTCGTTCCCCTTCTTGAAGGCGTTGTTGAGGTGATGCTCTTGTCCCTCCACCCAGTTCAACTTCGGGGGAAACCTTTGATCCTTGTGATCGGATGATGGTGGCACTCTTGTGTCGCTTACCCTCTTGAGGGCCTCGTCTTTGGAGTTGTGCCTTGGCTGGTGTGGCAAGCGGAAGATGGTGGTGGCTGAGGGCGGGCGGGCGGCGGCGTCCTTCGTCGTCGGCTAGGCAGGAGCGCGGCCTTGGGGTCGGTGTGGAGGTTGGAGCGGCGGCTCCTTCGCTGGGTGTTGGGTTTGGTCGCTCGGGTGACAGATCCTTCGGCTGGTTCGGTGCGCGGCCTCGGGGTCGGCGTGTGTGCGTTGTGTGGTTGTTGCGTCTCCGGAGTTGTGTTGGCGGGTGCGCGGCCTCGGGGTCGGTGTGGGTGCCGGAGCGGCGGCTCCGTTCTGCTAGGGTGTCGTCTTCTACTGCTTGGGCGTTGAAGCCGACGGCTCGGTTGGGGCGCGGTCTCGGGACCGGTGTGTGTGTTGTTGATGTATCGGTTTTTGCCCGGTTTTCCGAAATAAAACGGGCAACTCTTTTCTTCTTAATCAATGGAATAGGCAAAGCTTTTGCCTCGGGTTTCAAAAAAAAAATTCCTCTCGCAATCGGAAAAAAATTCAGTTACAACCCGACTTGCGACAGAAAATTTGCAGTTGCAACCCCATTTATAACCGAGAAAACTCAGTTACAACCACTCGCAACCGAAAAAACTCAATTGCACCCGGAGTTGTAACTGAATAATTTCGGTTGCAACCTCACTTGTAACCGAGAAAAACTTAGTTGCAACCCGACTTGCAACTGCAAAATCTCAGTTGTAACCCGGCTCGCAACTGGAAAATTCTCAATTGTCAAGAAAAATCTCATCCGTAATTGAAACGACTCAGTTACAACCCCACCCACAACTGAAAAAAAAATAGTTGTAACTTCACTTGCAACTGAAAAACCGAACTTCCAACCCCACGTATCACATGATTTTTTTATTTTTCCAGCTACAAATAAATTAAAAATGACTAGAATCAGAATGTAATAATTAATGCAGTTAACCCAGGCCACGATATCTATTTTGCCCATAGGAGCTAGCAGCGTGAGTAACATACGAGTCGGTGCAAAATTAAAAAGGTACAACAAATGAAAAAGATTTAATTAGATATATGTCACTGCTTCATGCGAAACGAGAAATGCCACTGCAATTTTCACCTTTTGAAAAATACTACTGCAGTTCTCAAGATTCTTTAAAAATGCCACTTTCAGCCTTCAAAAAATGCTAGCATGAAACAACACGCACGGGTCACGCTGGCGGCCAATCTTTTTTAGAACTTCGACAATGCCTTAGATCGATAAAGTCGAAAAGAGTTGGACAGTTTATGAGGAAAACCGGCCGAAAATCATACAACACAACGCACCACGCCGGCACACAGGCGACACCCCAAAACGAATCGACGACCATGCCACCCTAGCAACTATAACCGACACTAACACGGCGAAGGCAACCTCAACGCAACGCGAAAGCCGGAGCCGCTGCTCCGACATCCACGTTGGCCCCAAGGCCACGCCCCAAGAACGAGTCGACGACCATGTCGCCCTAGCAACCATAAGCGACACTAACACAGCGGAGGCAACCTCAACGCAAGGAGAAACCCAGAGCCACCACACCGAAGTCCACTCTGGCCCCAGGGCCGCGCACCACCTGCCTGATGAAGAAAACTCGCCGCCGCCAACCACTAGCCAACTCCACTGGTCCCTCCAGCCGGTGGAACATCCAAGGCGAGGCCCCAAGAGGAAAACAGCACAACAGCGCCGCCCTCGCCAAATCCCACGTGGGACCTGGGGTTTCCCCCGGAGAACCCGGGTGGAGAAGCGGGAGCACTACCACGACGATGCCTCCAATAGTGACGTGACACCAGAAGGCGTCGCCGTTGTCGGTCCTAGCAGGCAGCCAGGACAAGGCTTTCGCCCAGCGATGAGTCGCGAACACCGTAACCACCCCTCGAGGACCGGCAAGACCTCCATCTCCATGACTCCATCCCGCACGCAGATCGCCAGCCTCGAGCGCCTGACCTTTCTTATGTATTGTCTGAAGTTTGCAGAAGACTAGTTCCTTCATTTGGATCAAATACTAATTTTCTCTTGAAAAGTTAGCAGTGGCTCCCGAGCTCCAGTGCTCCCGCCACTTTAAAAAAAATCAAAAAACATATTTACAAGTTTCAAAAAATTCTAAAAAAAAGCATACATGTTCGCAAGGATGTATGCTACAAACGTGAAAAATCTCAATGCAAAAAATCTTTATATTATAATCTACACAAAAATAACAAATTTGGAAAGTTGAAACTATGTAATGTTAAGTATAATCAGATCTGTAAATTTGTTATTTTTGTGTAGGTCGTAATACAAAGTATTTCGCATTGAGATTTTGCACGCTTGTAGTATATATCCTTACGAACATGCGTGATTTTTTCAGAATTTTTAAAACCTATAAATATGTTTTTCGATTTTTTAAAGTGGCAGGAGCACTAGAGCTCGGGTGTAGGAAATCTCTACTCTTTTCACTTCTACTGTTAAACAAGCAAACATGACCTATTATATAAACCCAGCAGGCGTACACACTTGAATTAGCACCACCAGATCAGCCCAATGGATTACATCCAGCCGCCACGAATACTTGAGTGCGTTTTGCAATTAACTGGAGCGAATCATTCTTCCGACGAACGAAAGGTTCCCCACCTGAGCCTGGAACTAACACCATACGCCGTATGCGCCATGTAAATAAAAAACCACGATATGCATGCTGCCCTCTGAATTCCTTGTATCGTTTCTCGCTAACAATGTCCAGATCCCTTCCCACGATGTTCGTGCCCCGCGCCGCCATATCAACCAGCGCTTCTTATCCGCCGGACAGCTTCTCGACGAACGACGGGGTGCACCGTGGTCCTAGTGTGGTGGCGTAACAAACCAATGCGGCGGACGGCAATGACGACCACAACCACCACGGCCAGTGCGGAAGCGCCAACAATCGTTGGTGGCCAGCGCGGACGCGCGTTGCGAAATCGGCAGTATGCGCGACTGTGATGAGGCAGGGGATAAATGCAAGGACCCTCGTGCGAACAACAGGCTGCTCACGCGCGTACTGTCGCGGAAGGCGTTGGCGCTACTCAACCTTGCGGCCTGGCACTAAGCGCTCGCAATCAGGGCGCTGCTGTTGGAATTTTGGCACTACACCATTTATTTATTTCCATAATTGGCACTACGTCATTTATTTATTTCCATAATTCCTGAAAAATCCTAGAGGCCATGAATGGATGAATATGAATGGTTGCATGAAGTTGAAGAGTTTTTGCACTAGTGGAAGTTGAAACCGAAAGGTCTCTCATTATGCACTAGTGGGAGATGAATTGAAGGGTCTCGGTCCCTTTCTCTTCAGCTTCTCGTGAACCTTTCGCCTCCTACCGTGTGCCTATATAAGAGAGGTCGCTCCTCTCACATAGACACATCACATCAGCCACCACTCTCATGCGATTGCCACTTGGTTCTCGAGCATTGCGCCGCCGATCAAGACTTCCCCATCCCGTTCTGCGGCGTGCACCGCGGGACGGGACAGTAGGCCTCCGGAACCCCGCCTCTCGTGATCCTGTACGGGAGAGGGGCGATAAGGTTTTTGGGGAGCGCTGCCGCGCGACTACTGACCTCTTTGTCAACACGGACGCCGACGACTTCTTCCCCAACGACGACTACTTCCCCGACGTCAACGACATCTTCGGCGACATGAACACCGACGGCGCCAACGGGTCTTCCTCCAACACCCCGTACGTGCTCATCTGTGTTCTACTGGATATCATGCTTCGTACAGTATTTGTAGCAATCTCTCTAGAATTGCTATTTGCATACTCTCTAGAATTGCTTTTTGTGTACTCTCTGTTAGATTGCATGACTAGTTTAATTCACGTTCTATTAGTCATGTTTTATCTACTGCTTTTAAGGATTAAATTATGTGGAAATTTCCTAATATTTTCAACAATCCAAAAACCTTATGATAGGAAATTTTCCTCCATTGGCTTTGCTGCATCACTAAAGCCTCCTCCTTTTGTGGGCGTCAATTACAAGAATTGGCGTGCAAGAGCTACTCTGTGGTTTGAAACCATGAAGTGCTTCCACGCTGCTAAAGGCAAGCCTGAAGGAGAGCTTTCTCCTGAACAGGAGAATGCTTTTCAGGAAGCCGATATCCTCCTGAGAGGGGCTATTCTCAGCATTCTTGGCGAGAAAATCATTGACCCGTATCTGTCCATCACTACGGGCAAGGGTATGTGGGATGCGCTCGAGGCCAAATTTGGTGTCTCGGACGCAGGCAGTGAATTGTATGTCATGGAGCAGTTCTATGACTACAAGATGACTGGTGAGCGCTCCGTTGTCGAGCAGGCTCATGAGATACAGTCCATTGCTAAGGAACTTGAGCAGTTCACGTGCGTCCTACCGGACAAGTTCATTGCCGGAGGCATCATTGCCAAGCTTCCTCCCTCGTGGAGGAATTTTGCTACTTCTCTGAAGCATAAGAGACAAGAGTTTTCAGTTATGGATCTCATTGGGTCTCTCGATGTGGAGGAGAAGGCGAGAGCAAAAGACGCACGCGCTCGAGGCCTTGAGGGAGGTTCAAGTGCTAATTTTGTTCAAAAGAAGTACTCCCAGTCCTACAAGCCCAAGAACAAGAATAAGTCTGAGAACAAAGGCAAGTTCGATAAAAAGAACAAGCCCTCACAGTCTACCAACTTCAAGAGGAAGACCGATAGGAAGAAGGGATCCTGCCATGTCTGTGGTGATCCTAATCACTGGGCTCCAAGATGCCCTAACCGATTTGAGGAGCGCGACAAGAGCGGCAAGACCGCCAATATTGTCATTGGAGATACTGAAATGAAAGATGCTGGGTATGGTATATTTCCAACTATCTTTTCAGTATGTCATTCTCCCGAATGGTTGATTGACACGGGTGCCAATGTACATGTTTGTGCTGATATCTCAATGTTTTCTTCTTATCAGGTCGCAGGGACTTTCTCCGTGCTGATGGGGAACGGGTCACATGCTTCTGTTCATGGTGTTGGTACGGTCGATCTGAAGTTTACTTCGGGGAAGATCGTGCGCCTGAAGAACGTTCATCATGTGCCCGCCATAAATAAGAATCTTGTTAGCGGATCTCTTCTGTGTCGAGATGGCTACAAGTTATCTTTTGAGTCCAATAAATTTGTAGTGTCTAGGTTTGGAACCTTTGTTGGTAAGGGCTATGAGTGCGGAGGCTTGTTCCGCCTATCTTTGTCAGACGTTTGCAATAATGTTGTTAATCATATTTGCACAACTAGTGAATCAAATGTCTGGCATTCAAGACTTTGTCATATTAATTTTGGTTGTATGACGCGGCTAGCCAAAATGAGTTTAATCCCGAATTTCACTACTGTTAAAGGCTCTAAGTGTCAAGTATGTGTGCAAGCAAAGCAACCACGCAAGTCTCATACGACTGCGGAGGCAAGAGATTTGGCACCACTAGAGCTTATACATTCAGATCTCTGTGAGATGAATGGCTTGTTGACAAAAGGTGGAAAGAAATATTTCATGACGTTGATCGATGACTCCACTAGATATTGTTACGTGTATCTCCTTAAATCAAAAGATGAAGCTTTACATTTCTTCAAAATCTATAAAGCTGAAGCAGAAAACCAACTCGATCGAAAGATCAAGAGACTTAGGTCTGATCGTGGTGGAGAGTATTTTTCCAATGAATTTGATTCTTTTTGTGCGGAACATGGTATAATCCATGAGAGGACGCCTCCCTATTCACCCCAATCAAACGGGGTGGCCGAAAGAAAGAACCGAACTCTGACTGATTTGGTTAATGCCATGTTAGACACTTCGGGTCTGTCCAAGGCATGGTGGGGGGAGGCGATATTGACTGCGTGTCATGTCCTAAACCGAGTTCCCACAAAGAACAAAGAGATAACACCATTCGAGGAATGGGAGAAGAAAAGGTTAAAGCTCTCTTACTTACGGACTTGGGTTGTTTGGCGAAAGTCAATATACCAATTCCCAAGAAGCGGAAGCTTGGACCGAAAACTGTGGATTGTGTTTTTCTGGGCTATGCATTTCATAGCATTGGCTATAGATTTCTGATAATAAAATCTGAGGTATCTGACATGAATGTTGGTACAATAATGGAGTCGAATGATGCGACTTTCTTTGAGGATATCTTTCCCATGAAGGATAAGCCTAGTTCATCAAATCAGGAGATGCCTAGCACGTCTAGTCAGGAATTAGTTACAATTCCTGAACCCACCATTCCGATGGAACACCATGATAATCCTTTGGAGGATGACAATGAAACTCCTAAAAGGAGCAAGAGACAGAGGACCGCAAAGTCTTTTGGTGATGATTTTATTGTGTACCTCGTGGATGACACCCCCAGGACTATTTCAGAAGCTTATGCATCTTCTGATGCTGACTATTGGAAGGATGCTGTCCGTAGCGAGATGGATTCCATTTTGGCTAATGGTACCTGGGAGATCACTGATCGTCCTTATGGGTGCAAACCTGTAGGATGTAAGTGGGTGTTCAAGAAGAAGCTTAGGCCTGATGGTACTATCGAAAAGTATAAGGCTCGGCTTGTGGCCAAGGGTTATACCCAAAAGGAAGGTGAGGACTTCTTTGATACTTACTCACCTGTTGCCAGACTGACCACCATTCGTGTGCTACTATCATTGGCTGCCTCACACGGTCTTCTCGTTCATCAAATGGACGTTAAGACGGCTTTCCTAAATGGAGAGCTGGAAGAGGAAATTTACATGGAGCAGCCAGATGGATTTGTAGTACATGGTCAGGAAGGAAAGGTGTGCAAGTTACTGAAGTCGCTATATGGTCTCAAGCAAGCCCCTAAGCAGTGGCATGAAAGTTTGAAAGAACGTTAACTGCCGAAGGCTTTGTTGTAAACGAAGCTGACAAATGTGTGTACTATCGCCATGGTGGGGGTGAGGGAGTTATTTTGTGTCTGTACGTCGATGACATACTGATATTTGGTACCAACCTTAACGTGATTAAGGAGGTCAAGGATTTCTTATCTCGTTGTTTTGAGATGAAGGATCTAGGAGTAGCTGATGTTATCTTAAACATCAAGCTGTTGAGAGACGACGACGGTGGGATTACACTGCTTCAATCCCACTACGTGGACAAGGTCTTGAGTCGTTTTGGGTATAGAGATTGAAGCCTTGTCCAACACCGTATGATCCCAGTGTGTTGCTTCGAAAGAATCGACGAATTGCTAGAGATCAATTGAGATACTCGCAGATTATTGGCTCGCTTATGTATTTGGCTAGCGCCACGAGGCCTGACATCTCTTTTGCTGTAAGTAAACTGAGCCGGTTTGTTTCAAATCCGGGAGATGATCATTGGCATGCTCTTGAGAGAGTTATGCGCTATTTGAAAGGCACTGCGAGTTATGGTATTCACTATTCCGGGTACCCGAGGGTACTGGAGGGTTATAGTGATTCAAATTGGATATCTGATGCTGATGAGATTAAGGCCACAAGTGGTTATGTGTTTACACTTGGTGGTGGCGCTGTTTCCTGGAAGTCTTGCAAGCAGACCATCTTAACGAGGTCAACTATGGAAGCAGAACTCACAGCACAAGACACTGCCACTGTTGAAGCAGAGTGGCTTCGTGAGCTTTTGATGGACTTACCTGTGGTTGAGAAACCAATACCCGCCATTCTAATGAACTGTGATAATCAAACTGTGATCATCAAGGTTAACAGTTCAAAGGATAATATGAAGTCATCAAGGCATGTGAAGAGGAGACTGAAATCTGTCAGAAAAATGAAGAACTCCGGAGTTATTGCGTTGGATTATGTCCAAACATCTAAAAATTTGGCAGATCCCTTCACAAAGGGTTTATCACGCAATGTGATAGATAATGCATCAAAGGAGATGGGTATGAGACCCACAGTATGAGTTGTTCACAGTGGCAACCCACTCTATGTGATCGGAGATCCCGTGAAGTAGAATTGGGAGACAAGCTGTTGATCAACTGAGAGAAGAGTATCCTTATTTTATATAATACCACTCCGTGAAGATGCAATACTCTTCTAAACTGCATGGCAGGTTGATATCTATCTTAATGTGTTCCAAGAGTCTTTATTTTAAAGAAGAGATGTTGTCCTGCAGATCATCTTTTGAGGAACACACCTATATGAGTCTGACTGTTAAACGTCACAGTCTATGAGAGTTGGGTGCTCTCTAATAAACTCATGAAAGGCCCGGGAGTATGACGTATAAGCTCCACCCGCGGGGAAGTCCCACGGCAGCCCAGTATCGGTCAAGACTTTGTGTGAAGCTAGATTCGCAGAAAACTTGCAGTTCAAGGCCCAGTCCACTGTTCAAGTTGTGAACTAGTGTAACATGAAGCTCTAGGTGGAAGTTCAACTTAACAGTCTCTACTGCAGTACCGGTATATAAACAATGTTTTAGAACCTAAGGCAAATTCTATGTGCCTCTAGGATCTGGTGGGGGATTGTTGGAATTTTGGCACTACACCATTTATTTATTTCCATAATTGGCACTACGCCATTTATTTATTTCCATAATTCCTGAAAAATCCTAGAGGCCATGAATGGATGAATATGAATGGTTGCATGAAGTTGAAGAGTTTTTGCACTAGTGGAAGTTGAAACCGAAAGGTCTCTCATTATGCACTAGTGGGAGATGAATTGAAGGGTCTCGGTCCCTTTCTCTTCAGCTTCTCGTGAACCTTTCGCCTCCTACCGTGTGCCTATATAAGAGAGGTCGCTCCTCTCACATAGACACATCACATCAGCCACCACTCTCATGCGATTGCCACTTGGTTCTCGAGCATTGCGCCGCCGATCAAGACTTCCCCATCCCGTTCTGCGGCGTGCACCGCGGGACGGGACAGTAGGCCTCCGGAACCCCGCCTCTCGTGATCCTGTACGGGAGAGGGGCGATAAGGTTTTTGGGGAGCGCTGCCGCGCGACTACTGACCTCTTTGTCAACACGGACGCCGACGACTTCTTCCCCAACGACGACTACTTCCCCGACGTCAACGACATCTTCGGCGACATGAACACCGACGGCGCCAACGGGTCTTCCTCCAACACCCCGTACGTGCTCATCTGTGTTCTACTGGATATCATGCTTCGTACAGTATTTGTAGCAATCTCTCTAGAATTGCTATTTGCATACTCTCTAGAATTGCTTTTTGTGTACTCTCTGTTAGATTGCATGACTAGTTTAATTCACGTTCTATTAGTCATGTTTTATCTACTGCTTTTAAGGATTAAATTATGTGGAAATTTCCTAATATTTTCAACAGCTGCATCTCAGCACTACAGCGATGAGACCCACACCAATCTTGACGAGGCAGATAAATCTGCAAGGAGATCGAGGATTAAGAGCGGCTGCATCAAGAAGTGACCAACCACAACCGCCACAAAGGTTTCGATATTTTCCTGATAGTCTGATTACAACGTTGTTTATTATGGCAATGTATTATATATACCCTATTTGAGTTCGATTGCGGATACTGGTTTGCTGTTGTTCTTGGTGTGGCTACAGTCACCATTCACATGTCAAAAACATTTTAATAACAGTTTAAGGTACTGTCTCAAGTTTGCACAAGACTACTTCCGTCGTTTGGATCCAATATTTATCTTCTCTACTACAATTAAACAAGCAAACATGACTTTTCTTATGTACACCCATCAGACATACACACTTGAATTAGCGCCACCAGATTAGCCCACTGGATTATATCCAACCGCCACGAATACTCTGAGTGCGTTTCCGACGGACAAAAGTTTCCCCGCCTGAGCCTGAGACTAACACCATATGCCGTATGCAGCTATGCGCCTTGTAAATAAAAAAACCATGATATGCATGCTGCCCTCTGAATTCCATGTGTCCTTTCTAGGGTTAGTTCGTAACAATGTCCAGATCCCTTCCCACGATGTACGTGCAATGCACCGCCACATCAACCAGCGCCTCCTATCTGGCGCGGTAGCTTCTCGACGGACGACGGGTTCGCCGTGGTCCTGGTGGTGGTGGCACAGTGAAGCAATGCAGCGGATGGCAAGGAAGACCACGACCACCACGGTCGGTGCGGAAGCGCTAACAATGGCACGGACACGCGTCACGAGACCGGCAGTCCGCATGAATGTGATGAGGCAGTGGATAAATGCAAGGACCCCTGTACGAACAACTGCCTGCTCACGCGGGCACTATCGCGGAAGGCGTTGGCGCTGCTCAAGCTCGCGGCCTGGCACTACATGCTCGCAACCAGGGCGCTGCTTCTTAGCACTACAGCGAGAAGACCCACGCCAATCTGGACGAGGAAGATAAATATGCAAGGAGATCGAAGATTAAGAGCGGCTGCATCAGGAAGTGGTCAACCACAACCGCCACAAAGGTTTGGATATTTTCCTAATAGTCTGATTACAATGTTGTTGACAAAGGCATATTGGGCCAGAGTTGGGGGAGTAAATGGGCCAAATATCACTGATTTTAGTACAAAACAGGCTGAAAAGTACTAATTTCTGCTGAAATTTTCTTCGACTAGGGGGGGGGGGGGGGCGGCGGCCCCCCTGACTTCAACATAGCTCCGCTTCTGGCTACACTGACCATTCACATATCGAAAATATTCTTAATTTTAAGGTACTGTCTCAAGTTTGCACAAGACTACTTCCTTCATTTGGATCAAATATTTATTTTGGTTAAAAATCAAAACGTTTTGTCCTGGTGTTAAGTCACTCCTCTTGTCAGGTGAAAATTTCACTCTTAGCCTCTTAGGTTTACACCATTGACCTTTTTTATTATAGGATTTTTCCATGACCATGCAAGAAAAGTACAAATTTTGTATACATATATAAATGTCTTGGGTGTATAGTAGGTCTGTATCCGACTTGATCAATCAATTAAATATTTTCACTTTCAACTGTAAAGATATAAGCTAGGCAAAGGCCAGCCAGGTCGCTTAAACTTTGGGAGCAATAATAACTTTTGGATATATTTCATACTGTATCATCCGATTTTCAGGATCTATTTGTTACAATTTATTTAAAACCACCGTGATGGTGGAGAGGGTATAATCTAGGGAAATTCTAATTAGAAGCACCGCACCGGCTCTCTCCCCATGCGGCCGGTGTTTGTGTGTGTTTTTTCCCTATAGGAGAGAGCACATGCATGCAAGAATTTAGTGACATCATCGTATTAATTGTAAATTTTGGAAAATTCAAAAAGATTTATCTTCTAAACCGTTATTCCGATTAGCAATCACTTAATACCGTTAAATTCGTCTTGACGAGGGCTTCAAAACTAGATCCATTGTTGATATGTTTTGATAAACTTTTTTTTTTCGCATCAGCTACCAGATTACAGTACTATGCTATCAGATTAAAACCAAACAGTTACCACGATAATTATACATGGTATTAGATAGGTTTTTACACGTTTTAGTTATTCCTGACAAATCTATACCTGCTGTGACGAAATTTTTCCATCACACCATCTACCAGATTAATACTACATGGTTACCAGATTAACAACGAACAGTTACCATAATAATTATTCACAGTTAGCGGGTTAAAATATATATTATATATCTATATATAGAATATATATATATATATATATATAATATATATATATAGTATATATATATATATCTACACATTGTAATGATATCCATAGTGAGAGAGTAAGTTTTCCAACATTTTAAGACCTAAAAGATGGTATCAATCACACAAATTAGTATTATGCATCCTTATATTGGGGTCAAAATGGCATATAGAAAACCTGATAGCTAAGTTATTACAATCTGATAGGTTAATGATAATAATATGGTAACTATCGAACGGAAAAAAAAAGTTGTCAAAACATGGCAATATGGATCTAGTTTTGTAGATATCGTCGTGACTAATCCAAAAGCGAAAACGGAATTTTAATCGGATTATCAATTTGAGAGATAAATCTTTTTTAATTTAACTATTGAAAGGAATCTAAGCTGATATCATCGCTTACGTTCACTGCATGCATGCTAATTAGGAACCGCCGCACGGGACGACCAATATGCGGCGCCGCTGCATAGTCAGCTCCTATAATCTATTATATGTATGGCTGAAAATATTCTAATGAAATTACGAGATTGGAACTAGCGGGGAGGATATAAATTTATTGAACCGTAGGATCTCCCGTTTTGTAGCTTAAACTTTATTATTATTGAGCACTATAAAATCAAGGAATCTCTTAGTTTGTGCACCATGATTATTGCTACATATTTTTGTTCGTTTTTGTGAAGGTGCCACTGTACAAGTGGGCAATTGATGCAAGGTAATTTCCATCTTTGTAAAAACAAGGTTAATTTCCAGATACCATATATTTGCTTCCCAATATGCAGGTTGTACTCTATATCTTGCCAAACCATTTTGTGTTGCATTGAACAAGTAGTTAAGTAATGTTATCTGATTTGAAAATTGTTTGTTCAGAATTTTGTCCCAAACAGGCTTTGTTCAAAATTGTCAAATCTTATATAGTTGTTTGCCTCTCAAATTCAAAATATTCATTCAGATTCTTTAGTAGCTATGTGGTAATAGGCGGAAAACGAGCCTGCTAATGAATGGTTATCTTCCAACTAATGGTTTCGTAACCATTATGAATTTAAACTTCTCGAGTCTGTTTCTTACCTCTTTTTGCTAATCTGCAGTGTGGCGGAAAACCAACCTGCTATTGAATGGTTATCTTCCAAATAATGGTTTCTAGGTGCACAAACAAGTGAAGCTATTGAATTCTAAAGCTTCCTTGTGGCATTCAATATCTTCTGCTCTTCCGATAAGTGCTGAATAATGTGAGAAGTTTCTGCTTATGATAAAGGGGCACTTAAATCAGTGAGATGTCATATTTTGCCCACAACAAAGTTTCTGCTTACATAAGCATATTGCAATTTTTTGATTAAAAATCTTTCAACTTTTTTATATATTTAATATCTTGCTTGTAAAAAGGAGCTATTTAAGTTCTCTTATAAATTTTGATATCTAATCTGGATTCAGCATCTTATATGTCCAGCTTGTTCATTGTTTGTAGGACTGCCACCGAACTAAATCGGGGTTATCTTCAGATTATAGACAACCTGAGGTTCTCTTCCAGGTATTGCTTAGACAAATCTGGTCTTCTATTTCGGCTACTAATCTTTGGTCATATTTGTGGTTTTCGTATCATTTCATTTTTATTATTGCGGATGCAGAAATATAGATAATGTCTCAATTATATATTTTTGTTAGCTTAGGCCAGCCATTTCATGTTGATATTTTTATTGTTTATTCTAATGGGGGCTATTATTTCATTCATAAACCTAAAATAGAAGTTAGAAGAAATTCATGAATGAGTTCTAAAATTGAAACATAATTTGCAATAATGAATCATGGTCGCGACCCTATTATCTAGATATAATACTTGGTCTCGGCCTCGACCTCTTAAGGATGATACCAGAATGACTAAATTAGACACGTGCATGAGTTTTATCTTATTAATTAAGAAGTTCAATTTTTGTATTGCTTATAGAAGTTTCCTGGGTGATAACAGAGATATAGGCTGCATAAACCAGGGATAACTGCACTCTACAAGAATGTCATGCTAACACTGGTGGATAAAAGTCACTAGCGCTCATCCACTGCCTTTGTCCTCACAAAATTACCACAGGTGACCACCTCCGAACAACCCTCATGTCTATCGACGGTTATCCCCATCACCTTGGAATGAGATAATGAGATAACACATTGTTTGTTGCTTACATGGCCTGAATTTTTACTTGTCGAATATATATGCTAAGGTTATGTGTGAACTCATAAGTATCATGTTACACGATGAATTTTCACTTGTTGACCCAATTGCAATGTTTACATGACGAATTACCTCCTGGGAATGTGGTTGTCTAAAGAAGATGGGTGCTCGATGATATATAGATAATCCTGATACGTGTCAAAAGTATCTATAATTTTTTATTGATCCATGCTAGTTTTGTGATGTTGTCACATGTTTCTACTATCTTATTACATCATTTTTATGCATTTTGTCGGACTAACCTATTTACAAGATGCCTAGTGCCAGTTTCTTGTTTTTGTTGTCTTTTCGTTTCAGAAACTTACCACGAGAAATATTCTCGGAATGCGCTGAAAATTTAGGAGGATTTTTTATTCGCCAAGACGGAGTTTCAGTCCAGAGGGCAGCCCTGGGGACCACCCACAGGGCAGGGACGACCCCCAGTCACGGCCTGCCCTAGGGCGGCAGGTGGGACCCGCCCCTGCTCCAGGTGGGTCCCCACGGCCCCCTCCGACGCCTATAAAATCAGATTAATCCCAAAAACGTCGAGGCAGCCATTATTTTACAGAGAAGTCACCCCGAGGCGCCGCCACCATAAACCCTAGTTCGGGGGTGATTCTAAAGCTGATCTTGGCACCCTACCGGAGGGGAGATCGATCCCGGAGGGCTCTACATCGTCATGCCTTCCTTCGGGATGATTTGTGAGTAGTGCCACCTTGGACTACGGGTCCATGGAAGTAGATAGATGGTAGTCTATCTCCCTTGTGCTTCATGTATTATGATCTTGTGAGTTGCCTAACATGATCAAGATCGATTATTGTAATGCTATGTGATGTGTTTGCTAGGATCTGATAGATTATGAAGTTATGATCAGATTGTGCATGATTCTTATATGTTGATTTATGTTCTTACATGCTCTCCGATGTGCGTAGTTACTTTGGCCAAGTGATTGTGTGTATCTCCAAGAGTGAGTATTTATGCTAGATAGTGGGTTCATGCCCCCTTTTGTTTCTGGGCACGAGTGACAGAAACGTCTAAGGGCGAGGGTGTGCTGTTGCTACTAAGGGTAAAATAGCGGTGTTAATATCTCTTTTGATATTAGTATTACTTACTTCATGCACTTTACTTAATGCAAATGTCTGTTGCTTACAACTTAATAACGTTGGGTGGACAGGCTGGATAGCGATCCCACAGTGGACTTTTTAGACAAAGATGCAGTTAGACTCAACGATCTTTGTTCATTGTCGTGATGCCTACATAAATATTATCATGTTCTCTATGTCATAGCTAGATTAAGTTTGTGTTATAATCTTGTCAATTGCCTAGCTGTAATTTGTTTACCTATCATATGAGTGTTTTATTTACTTGAGAGACTCCACTACTTAACCCATGGCCCCCGGTCCATCTTTTTACATTGATTGCAACATTTATTCATCACTTTTCATCATCATTACTCCTCTGCTCCACTTTCATATATTCATCTATTTCACTATACAACTAATCGCTTTGTTTTCTGCGAGACCGGAAAGATTGACAACCTTTCCGCCGTTGGGTGCAAAATAATTGGTTGAGTGTGTGCAGGTCCACGTCTGTTGAAGATTAAGCCTCAGAGATCTTCAACATTCACTTTGTTGTTGATTTCAAAGTCCTACTGGTTCGATAAACCTCGGTTCGTTAACAAGGGAAAACTGCTACTTACTACATCCACGCCTTTGCTTGGGGCACAACCCAACGCTACCATCATCGATCATCAAGCAGTTTTCTGGCGCCGTTGCCGGATACTTTGGAGCTACAGCAAGGGGAGTCTCATACTCTCAATCACTTTACTTTGTTTTTGTCTTGCTTGCTTTATTTCTCGTTTAGTTTATTTTTCTTGTTGTAAAATTTTAAAACCCAAAAAAATTAGTGTAGTCTTTTATCATGTTTTATTAGTATGCTTAGTTCTTCGGTTTTTCTTAATGGCTAATTTCTTTGAAACTAGATCTTGTTGTGGTTTCACAGAAGATCAACAAAAATATTATAAGGAACACCGCTTGTCACAAAAAGGGAAACAATTTTGGGAATTTCTGAAAAAAGTGAACTTATATGCTGAAAATATAAGTTTCCTCTATGATATAAAATGTTCTTGTGGGAGGCGCACTCCACACCTCCCCTTCCAATGACCGGACAATGAAAATGAAACCTTAGCTTCTTATGCTAGGGAAAATTTTGATTTCTTTGATGTTGAACAGACTGAAGAATTTGTTGCTTTTAAGGGTGCCTATGAAATTGCTTCTTTGCTGGAGAACATTGATAATGCTCGTTATCAAACTGAGAATTTTACTATACTAAAATATTGCTTTGAGAATTACAATAATAATTATTATATTACTGAATATGTTAAGAAAGTCTCTCCTCCAAAAGGAGAGACCGATGCTTTGCAGGAACCTATGGAGGAGAAAATTGCTGAAACTAAGATCCCATTAGGTGAAAAAGAGGAGGAGAGTGAGGAACAAAATGAGGAGTTACCTTCTAATGAAAGTAACTCTTTAACTCTTACTTTGTGTGATATGCAACAACTTTCATGGCTCAAGAAAGACAAAAATAAACTGTCAAATGCTTTTCCTACTGTTATTTGTGATGAATTTAATGATACTTCTTTATCTATGCCTCCAATTGATATTTATGGTAATAAAAAGCATGTTTTATGTGACAGCTACATCGTTGAATTTGTTCATAATGCTACTGAAAATTATAATGAGAGAGGAAAATATGGTTGTTGGAGTTCTCATGTTACTAAGACGCCTCTCCTTTTGTTGCAAGTTTTGAAGTTGCACTTGCTTTGCCTTCCTATGCTACTAGCTTTATGCTCCAATGAATTATTTCCGTACAAGATGCCTATGCATAGAAAGTGGGTTAGGCTTAAATATGTTTGATATTTGTTTCTTGATGCTCTATTTTGTCAACTCTTATTCTTATTAGAGCATCATTGAAATCATTGCGTCTAGTTAAAAGGCGTTAAAGAAAAGCGCTTTTGGGAGGCAAACCATTATCTTTTCCTTTCAGTTTTCCTTATTCATGAAGTTGTTGCCTCTGTAGAAACCTCATTGTATCTTTTTTGTTTTGGTTTTTTGTGCTAAGCTTAGCCTCTAATGCAGTGCGAGATATTGTTTTGCTGTCCAGAAACAGATTCTATGCGCATGTTGCAGAAAATATCGAACAATCCCTGAATTTTATCTTTTTCTGATATTTTTAGGCAGAAAGCCTGATACTTTTATATGTCTTTTGTTAGTTTTGAGATTTCTGATTTGAGCCAGAGGTGCCTTGAAAAATTCGATCTTTACAGACTGTTCAGTTTTTGACAGATTCTGCTTTTATTTTGTATTCGTCTCTTTTACTATTGTCAAATGTGATACTCTAGAGGTGGAGTGGCATATTGAGGCTTAGTAAACAGTAGCTAATGCCCAATAAAGTTATTTGCAATTTGTCTTGAGTTGAACACATGTGCATTTTAATTTATGAGCACTAACCCTCTAATCAGTTTATGAGAAGTTTTGTGTGAAGGGAGTTTTTAAGTTCCAAATGAGAGGATAATGAAGAAATTGAATATGGATCAGAGCTCAAGCTTGGGAATGCCCCCATGGCACCCCCTCTGAATATCAAGAA
Organism: Puccinellia tenuiflora; assembly: GCA_012064385.1. Lineage (NCBI taxonomy): Eukaryota > Viridiplantae > Streptophyta > Magnoliopsida > Poales > Poaceae > Puccinellia > Puccinellia tenuiflora. The sequence goes on along the minus strand of QRDG01000150.1, from coordinate 3,639,718 downwards.
CCATCAAGCGTCTAAGCTTGGGGATGCCCAAGGCATCCCCTCCTCTTCATAAAGGTCGTCTTCGTTGAACTACGTTTTTATCACTTTACATATTATTTGCTATGCTTGGAGCATATTTTTTCTTTTAGTTTTGTTTTGTTTGTTTGCTAGTCATTGAACGGGCGTTGCATAGCAAAAAAAAATTCCTACGATATAAGCGGAAGAAACCCAACGGATCTAGATCTATTAGATGAAGGTAGCGAAGACGAGATCCAATCTCTTACCCTAGAAGAACGAACAAAGCCTTTTGTCGATGCAGGGGTTGGTCTGTCGATCCCCGCAACTAGACGCATCTAGTCGCGAGGAGATGTATTATCCATGCGATCCAATCCGATGGAGCACCGCACGAGCAACGCCTCCGCAGTATCCACACGTACAGCTCGATGTAGACTCCGCCTTCTTGATCCCGCAAGCAAGGAGGGAGTGGCTAGATAGATCTCGGCACCACGACGGTTGTGGTGGCGTTGATGGTGTAGATCTCCATGAGCATGGCTTCGTCTAAGCCATGGCAAGAGGAGGAGGATGAGGAGATGGCGCAGCAGCAGCCCTACATCTAGGGGTGGTGCGGCAAGTGAGAGGTGGTGGCGCGGCAGCCCTACAGGAGGGGTGCGGCTAGGGAGGAGGAGCAGCCTTAGGTGCGGCAGCCCTCCCCTGCCCCTGCTTTGTATATTAATGGTTGGGTGGTGCCCCCAGCTTAAGGCGATGATGTAGTAAGCAGCAGTTTTCCCTCAATTAATTGAACCGAGGTTTATCGAACCAGTAGGACTTTAAAAACAACAACGAGGTGAATGTTGAAGATCTCTGGCGCTTGACCTTCAACAGACGCGGACCTGCACACACTCAACCAAAATACTTTGCCCCCAACGACGGAGAGGTTGTCAATCTCTCCGGTCTCGCAGAACACAAAGCGGTTAATTGTATGATGAAATGGAATAAATGTAAAAGTGACCAGAGGAATAATGATGATTAAAAGCAAGTAAACGAGGTTGTAAACAATGTAAACAGATGGACCGGGGGCCATGGGTTCACTAGTGGAGTCTCTCAAGTAAATAAAATATGCATGTGATGGGTGAACAAATTACAGCTAGGCAATTGACAAGATCATGACACAAACCCAATTTAGCTATGACAAAAAGAACATGATAATATTTAGTGAGACATCACGACAAGGAACAAAGACCGTTGAGTCCAACTGCGTCTTTGTCTAATAAGTCCACTGTGGGATCGCTATCCAGCCTGTCACCCAACGGTATTAAGTTGCAATTAACAAACATATGCATTAAGTAAAGCTCATGATGTAAGCAACACTAATATCAAAAGAGACACTAGCGCCGTTGTTTTACCCATAGTAGCAACAGCACACCCTCGCCCTTAGACATTTCTGTCACTCGTGCCCAAGAACAAAAGGGGCATTAACCCACTATCTAGCATAACTACACTCTCTTGGAGATACACACAATCACTTGGCCAAAGTAACTACGCACATCGGAGAGCATGCAAGAACATAAATAACACATATAAGAATCATGCACAATCTGAACATAACTTCATAATCCATCGGATCCCAGCAAACACATCACATAGCATTACAATAATCGATCTTGATCATGTTAGGCAGCTCACAAGATCATAAGACATGAAGCACAAGGGTGAGAGACTATCATCTAGCTACTGCCATGGACACGTAGTCCACGGTGAGACTACTCACACTTCATCCCGGTGGAAGGCATGGCGATGAAGAGCCCTCGGGATCGATCTGCCCTCCGGCAGAGTGCTGGGATCAGCTTCAGATTGGACCCCGAACTAGGGTTCGAGTTGACGGCACGTCGGGGTCGAGTTTCTAGAAAATAATGGCTGCCCCGACGTTTTTAGGGTTAAAGTGAATTTATAGGCGTCGGAGGGGGTCGAGGGGCCGCACGAGGGCCAGAGCCGGGTCCCTGCCGCGGCCCCACCTAGACCCGCGGCAGGAGGCCGCCCCTGCCCTGTGGGTCGCCTGCAGTGCCCCTCTTCGGTCTCTGTTTTCGTCTTGGCGTAAAAATAAGAGCGCTGCTAGGCGTACGATGGTTTGCGTACGACGTTTGTACGACAGAAATGCAGGGCCCTTCGTTTAGTTCACGGGCTGAACGAGTACCGAAGGATTGAATCGTCGTACGCAAATCGGACACTACATGTCGAACGCAAAGCAATTTCGTAAAAATAATCCCCGTAAAGTTTCGTCCAATTCCGAGAATATTTCCAGAAGTAAATTTCTGAAACAAAAAAGACAGCAAAAACAGGGAACTGGCACTGTGCATCTTGTCAATAGGTTAGTCCGACAAAATGCTATAAAATGATATAAATGACAGTAAAAACATGTGACAATATCACAAAACTAGCATGGATCACTCAAAAATTATAAATACGTCGGAGACGTATCAGCATCCCCAAGCTTAACTCCTACTCGTCCTCGAGTAGCTAAGTGATAATAAATAATTTTTGATGAGACATGCAGCCAACACAAACTTGATAAAGGTAGTAATGCAAATCAACGGATGTGAATGAAGAGATACTAAATAATTGTCTATAATTGATAGCAAGAAAGCAATGAATAAACAAGTTGAATCATTCAAGCAAAACCTTTCATAAATAGTATGTTAAAAACATGAAAACAATGTGATCAACATATTTGACTAATTCACAAGGATAATAATTCCATAACAAAAGTGTTTGAGAATCAACACAAAGGAAGATGTAACAATTATCAAAAAGCTTCATCTTCCAACGGTTTATCTTATAGATAATGTCAATATAAAATTCATACTTAATCTTAGCAATGCAATATGCTCAACGATACCCAGGGTCAATGCTAGATGTTTGCTTTTGTGGAGATAGAAGGAAGAGGAAAACTGACTCAACATTAAAAGTAAAAGAAAGGCCCTTCGCAGAGGGAAGCAGGGATTAGTTATGTGCTAGAGCTTTTTGTCTTTATGAAACAGAAGTAAAATGATTTTGAGCCATGCATATTTTCGTCAACGACTTCACAATAGAGAAATTAACTAGCCCCTCATGACAAGCAAGGTTTTTAGACTTGTGAGAGTAGCTGGTTCTTAGAAGAGCGAGTACGCTCCTCTTTCTCCTTGGTTTCACCACTGTCCAATGTTTGGGCTGATTTCTCAGTTTTGCATTGCGCGGAGGAGAATTTGGTGAGTTGTATTTATATTTTTTCTTAAGCTGCTCTCGGGTTGATTCAAGTGAAGACGTAATCCATCACCACCGGGTGAAAGGGGGGGAATGACCTTGCTCGTCACAAGTTTAAACTAGCTCTCTACTGCTCCCTCATGAGCTTAAAAACAGAGGCACAAAACAGAAGTATTTGAATTTTTAAAGATAGCACATGACAAATTTACTTGGAATGGTAGGAAATACCATGCATAGGTAGATATGGTGGACACAGCTGGCGAGAAAGTTTGGCTTTGGGGATTGGATGCACGAGTGAACCATACACTCAGTACGAATTTTTGGGCTTAGCAAAGAAGCTATTTGAAGCAAACATCTATCAATAACCGGTAACAGAACAACATAAGACATCTACCAGTCATAAGCATAAAAACTCTACACCGTCTCCCTTGTTGACCAAACATTTCTTTTGATGGAAAGATTAGCACTATGAATTAACAACTACGAAACACCACACAATTTCAAGCTCTCAACACATTTTTTTACTAATCAATTCCACCTAAATAACCAGCAAGTTTAAGCATTCAACTTAACATCTCAAAATAATTGAAAAGCATCAAGTATCCACACCATGATCTACAAAACTATGCAGGCTTTTCATTTTATTCTATCATCACACAAACAGCATTTTGTCGCATTGACAATTCAAGCAATTCAACAACAACTCTCCAACAAGTATAAGTGAAGAACAAGAGAGTTTAACATAACAACTAGCAGCTCTAAACAAGATAAAAGCTAAAAGCGAGAGCTTACTAGAAAAACAGACAGTAGCTAAGAATACTCAACAAGATATAAGCGAAGCAAAGGAGTATTCAAACGAAAAAGCGGAGTGTGTCTCTCTCGCACACAAATAAAGCTAGGATCCAATCAAAGATATGACCAGCAAACAAACAAACTGAAAGTAAAAAGACGCTCCAAGCATAGCACATAATATGTAAAGTGATAAAAACGAAGTTCAACGAAGACGACCTTATGATAGTCGATGAAGATGAGGGGATGCCTTGGGCATCCCCCAAGCTTTGACTCTTGATAATTCTTAATATTCAGAGGGGGTGCCATGGGGGCATCCCCAAGCTTGAGCTCTTATCCATCCTCGATTTCTTCATATTCCTCTCCTTTGGAACTTAAAAACTCCCTTCACACAAAACTTCTCATAATTTGATTAGAGGGTTAGTGCTCATAAATTAAAAACGCACATGTGTTCAACTTAGGAAAAATTGCAAACCAACTCCATTAGACATTAGCTATAGTTTACTAAGCCTCAATATGGTACTCTACCCCTAGAGTATCACATATGACAATGGTAAAGAGACAAATGCAAAATAGAAGCAGAATCTGTCAAAATCTGAACAGTCTGTAAAGATCGAATTTTTCGAAGCACTTCTGCAACTCAAATCAGAAAACTCAAAACTAACGAAAGATAGATAAAAGCATCAGGCTTGCTTAAAATTCTGGCAATTTTAGGATTTTCGTGCAACAGGCGCACAGAATCTGTTTTTGGACAGCAACTCAATACCTCGCACTTTCAATGCAACTTGGCACAACAAACCAAAAGAAAAAGATACAATGAAGTTTCTATAGAGGTAATAACTTCATGACTCAAGAAAAGCAAAAAGCAAACTGAAAATAAAAGATGGGTTGCCTCCCAACAAGCACTTTTCTTTAACGCCTTTTAGCTAGGCGCAATATTTTCAATGATGCTCACATAAGAATAAGTATTGAAACGCAGGGGAGAGCATCATGAGGGAATTATCAAACACATTTAAGTCTAACTCTTTTCCTATACATAGGCATTTTATAAGAAAATAAATCAATGAAGCACAAAGCATTAACCATAGGAAGGTAAAGAAAGTGTAACTTCAAAACTTTTAGCATAAAGAGAGGTGTTTTAGTGACATGAGAACTCCGACAACCATATTTTCCTTTCTCATAATAATTTTCAGTAGCATCATGAACAAACTCAACAATATAATTATCACTTAAAACAGGCTTTTCATGATCAACAAGCACATAATTTCGGTCCATCTCAAAAATAGTGGGATTAAACCCACTTTCAATAACATTATAATTTTTATCATCAAGTAATATAGGACCATCATCAAGAGCTTTATCATAAGAACTTTCTAAACACAACTCCTCATTATCATGCATCTCATTGGTTGTAGCAAATAAAGGATTATCATAAGATTTATCAATATAGCAAGGATTATCATATATAACAAGATCATTTTTATCAAAAAGGGATGTTTCAAATGAATCAATGGGATCATAGCATTCATTCTCCTTTTGTGAAGAAGGAGGATAATCAAATAATGTATAAGTTAGAGAGTTACTCTCATTAGAAGGTAGAGATGGGTAGCTACTCCATTCTTCCTCCTCTTGTTCGTCACTTTCCTCCTCGTTTTCATCCAATGGGCTTCTAGTTTCAACAATTTCTTCTTCCATAGGCTCCTGCACGACATTAGTCTCTTCTTCTGGGGGAGATAAACCCATAAGAAATTCAGTAATATAACAATTTTCATCTTTGTAATTATCCATGCAATATTTAAGTATAGCAAAACTTTCAGATTTATAAGGAGCATCATCATCATTTTCAATCAAAGAAGAAATTTCATAAGCACCCTTCCAAGCAATAAATTCTTCAATAGCTTCCACATCATAAAAAGCATAGTTTCCCTTAGCATAAGATGCTAAGGTTTCATTATCATTACCAGTACATTGAAAAGGAAGGTGTTTAAAATTCATGCTACAACTAGACTCATCACAGCAATAAGATATATCATAATTTAAGCACAAGTCTCTAGCATAATTGTTCAAAGTATTAATTATTTTCCATAAGTGTATCCCTTTTTGTGACAAGCGGTATTCCTTATAATATTCTTGTTGATCCTCCGTGAATCCGCCTTGCCAATAAGATCTAGTTTCAAAGAAGTTAACCATTAAGAACAGGTAAATAACTAAGCATACTAACAAAATGAAAATAAAGACTACACTAATTTTTTTGGGTTCTAAAATTTTAAAACAGGAAAATAAACTAAACGAGAAATAAAGCAAGCAAGACAAAAACAAAGTAAAGAGATTGAGAATATGAGACTCCCCTTGCTGCAGCTCCAAAGTCCCCGGCAACGGAGCTAGAAAAGATCTGCTTGTTTGGTGTTGGCGAAGTTGGGTGGTGCCCCAAGTGAAGGCGTGGATGTAGCAAGCAGCAGTTTTCTCTCGTTAACGAACCGAGGTTTATCGAACCAGTAGGACTTTGAAATCAACAACGAGGTGAATGTTGAAGATCTCTGGTGCTTAACCTTCAACAGACGTGGACCTGCACACACTCAACCAAAATACTTTGCCCCCAACGGCGGAGAGGTTGTCAATCTCTCCGGTCTAGCAGAACACAAAGCGGTTAATTGTATGATGAAATGGAATAAATACAAAAGTGACCAGAGGAATAATGATGATTAAAAGCAAGTAAATGAGGTTCTAAACAATGTAAAAAGATGGACCGGGGGCCATGGGTTCACTAGTGGAGTCTCTCAAGTAAATAAAATATGCATGTGATGGGTGAACAAATTACAGCTAGGCAATTGACAAGATCATGACACAAACCCAATTTAGCTATGAAAAAAAGAACATGATAATATTTATGGAGGCATCACGACAAGGAACAAAGACCGTTGAGTCCAACTGCGTCTTTGTCTAATAAGTCCACCGTGGGATCGCTATCCAGCCTGTCACCCAACGTTATTAAGTTGTAAGCAACAGACATTTGCATTAAGTAAAGCGCATGAAGTAAGTAATACTAATATCAAAAGAGATATTAACACCGCTATTTTACCCTTAGTAGCAACAGCAGAGTGCCGGGATGAGCTTCAGATGGGACCCTGAACTAGGGTTCGAGATGATGGCGCGTCGGGGTCGAGTTTCTGAAAAGTAATGGCCGCGTCGACGTTTTTAGGGTTAAAGGCAATTTATAGGTGTCGGAGGGCCACGAGGTGAGGTCCCACGGGCAGGGGCGGGCCCCACCCGCGGGTCCACCCTGACCCGCGGTAGGGGGGCGCACCTGCCCCCTGGGCCTCCCCTCCAGCTCCCCTTTGGTCTGGTACTTCGTCTTGGCGTATAAAAAATCCTCAAAAATTTCCAGCACGTTCCGAGAATATTCCAGAAGTAAATTTCTGAAACAAAAAGACAGCAAAAACCGGGAAATGGCACTGGGCATCTTGTCAATAGGTTAGTCCGACAAAATGCTTAAAAATGATATAAATGACAGTAAAAACATGTGACAATATCACAAAACTAGCATGGATCACTCAAAAATTATAGATACGTCGGAGACGTATCAATTCCTACATAAATATTATCATGTTCTCTATGTTATAACTATATTAAGTTTGTGTTATATTCTTGTCAATTGCCTAGCTGTTATTTGTTTACCCATCATATGAGTGTTTTATTTACTTGAGAGACTCCACTAATGAACCCATGGCCCCCGGTCCATCTTTTTACATTGATTGCAACATTTATTCATCACTTTTCATTATCATTACTCCTCTGGTCCACTTTCATATTTTCATCTATTTCACTATACAATTAACAGCTTTGTTTTCTGTGAGACCGGAAAGATTGACAACCTTTTCGCCGTTGGGGGCAAAGTAATTGGTTGCGTGTGTGCAGGTCCACGTCTGTTGAAGATTAAGCGGCAGAGATCTTCAACATTCACTTTGTTGTTGATTTCAAAGTCCTACTGGTTCGATAAACCTCGGTTCGTTAACGAGGGAAAACTGCTACTTACTACATTCATGCCTTCGCTTGGGGCACAACCCAACGCTACCATCATCGATCATCAAATCCTGACTTCTAAGTTTACAGTAATGAGATTGTTATGAAATGAAAGTATGATAAAATTTTTTACGAACCATGAAGCCTCCTAAAGTGATTGTGCAATATCGAAAGGTACTTCAGCTATTCTCTGGAGAGGATATAATTGTTGGGGTAATCACGGGCAGAAGCTTAGACTATCACATGTTTTGCAAAGAAAAGAAAAATGAACTTGGTGATGAAGAAACATAAGTTTCGCATTGATGCATCTAAAATGCATACATGAACTTTGCACTATAATTGTTATATTCCAATCATATTTGCATCATATAAGGGTTATATTACTGTTATTTAATGATTTTTGATAATATATAATGATTTACCCTTTTTATGGAATTAATCCAGCGAAGGCAGAAAACCCCCCTTTTCTTTCTTTAATTGTTTCAGGACCTTAACGACGTCATAATGAGCTACAAATTTAGGGGGGTCATTATTTTGGAAGGACAAGATTTTGGAGCAAAAGAAGTCAACGAACGGAGGCCGGGAGACCAAAAGGGAGGGTCCCACACGGCCCCTGTACCTGGCCGCGTGGGCCTACCCCAATTGGCCCTCGTGGCCCCAATTGCATCGATCCTTCACACCCAAGCATCCTCATGACCTAAAAACGCCTATATAAGAGGTCCCTCGACGTTTTTCCAGAGGAGAGCCGCCACACGAGAGAAACCAGAAACAGAGAGTCAGAAGGCTGCCGCCGGAGAAGATCGGAGGGGGGAAACATCGCCGGAATCCACCTCCGGAGGGCTCCACCCCCCTTCGGCGTGATCATCATCAACATCTACAGCAAGATAATCTCCATCTCTCCACTGTAAACTCTTGGCAAACATGATGTATGATGCAATATTCTTTTCCCATGATCTATTGTGTCTCTCCATCTATGTTTGAGAAGTGATTTGTTCATGGCAATAGTGAAATAGTTCGTTGATTGGTTGCATACAAGTTTTGTTATCTTTTATGATTGTCTTGATGTACAATGTATGAGTGCACGCATATGTTGGGGAATGCATGTAAGGTGATCACCGGTAAGGTAATGGAGTGAGGAGGACTTGGGGGGACAAGTAAACCTAAGATCGAATCATGAAATTACATCTATTGGGGGATATGTGGGAGACCCTAGAACTTAAGGCTATGGTGGGACAATTATGTCTTAATAATTCTTGTGCTGCACATTAAATTGGCCATGAGATCCATCATAAGAGTTGTGTAATTTGCTCATTCACTTGACTACACCTATTTATGTCTCCCCCCTAGAAGAAACAATAAAGACTAAAACATGTGCTTCACTAATTGTGACAACCACACGAATGAAATAACAATTGCCAGAACATTTGCTCCCTTGAGATATTTGCTACTTGAGATTCTTGCTACTTGTTACCTTGATAAAACTGCTCTAAGATACTTGCATTAGAAACTTGCATTAGAAACTTGCATTAGAAACTTGTTGCTAGATAAACCTACTCCACATCACTTGCTTCCATTAGTTAGTTCCTTTCATACTCAAATTTATTGCTTTGCATAAAAGGCCATATAAGAGGGTTATATGGCTTTAGAGAATAGATAGTTTACCTTCAACTCCTCATGGGTTCGACACTCAAATACTTATCGAATTGTGCTACAGTGATTCCTTGCTCTTGGGGATTATCAAGTACTTTTTCTGGCGCCGTTGCCGGGGAGCGTTGTGCTAAACTTTTATTCTTGTTTGCATTGCATACTAACACATATATTTCAAAACACAAAAAAATTATAAAATGGAAAACAACCAAACAATTATATAACTATATAATATCTATCTTGAGTTAGGACATGAAGTGTTTGAGGAGAAAATTAAATTTTATTTGCATAACAATCATGTTTTTAGTACTAATTCTTGGAACACCTTTATTGCTAATGCTAAGGAAAACCTTAAGCTTGGGGAAGTTTGTTTTGATGAATATGATATTTTTAGTCCCCCAAGTTTGGAAGAGAAAATTTATTTTGATGATACTATGTCTCCCATTTATGATGATTACAATGATGAATATGATGTTTTCAGTCCACCTACTAGAGAGGATGAAAGTGGTATACTTGAGTTAGATGATCCATTATGCTCATTAGATGACTTATCTTTATGTGGTGAATCTATTCAAAACTATGTGGTTAAATTTACTTATGATGCTTGCAAACTTATATGCATTGGAGGAAGAGATAATAGCCCTCTTTATGTTTCAACTTTATTTAAAATGCGAGCTACTGAAAATTATATGCATTGGATACCACAAACTTGCTACTATTTATTCATATATAAAATGCCAATGCATAGGAAGAAAGTTAGACTTAAAATGATAATGTCTATGTGCTTTGTGGTGTGCTCCTTATGCTTTAATGTCCTATTCAGTTTGAGCACACCTTTATATCCTTAAAACATGTAAAATAACTTTACCTACTGTTTTCTAACAATTAGTTTAAGGTTTTCACTTTATATAAAATTTGGGAAAGTAAATGAGAAGGATGAGTAATGGAGAAGTTGGGGTCGACCTTGAACATGTGTTGTTCATGCCAATGAAACCATTGCAAAGTCCCTATTATTAAAACTTTTCCAAAAGCTAAAACCAAATAAAAAGAGTGTTTTTTGTTGTACATATTTTCTCCTCTTTTGCCTTTTTGCTAATTTAAAAACAACAAAAATATTTTCTTTCTTCTTTGTTTGTTTCTCTTGAATCTTTCTTGGTTCTTTTTGTTTCCTTTTGATTTTTCTTTCTCTTCAGTTTGATTTTTTGTTTTTGAGACAAGGTTCTTGTTTAGTACTGTAACATCACCTTTGTATCTTGTTTTTCATCTTAAAGGTAAGAATATGCTCTTTTGAGAAGTAGGATTAAATAATAGTGATTTGCTGTCCAGAAAACAGATTCCTGAGCTTCACTGCGAAAAATGTTAAAAATCACAGAAGAGGAATATTGACTTGATATTTTACTACAGAAATCTTAAGTTATTAATACACAATTCATTAGTTCAAAGTTTTCTGATTTGAGCAACGTAAGTGCCTCTGAAAATTCACTCTTTATGGGCTGTTCAGTTTTTGACAGATTCTGTCTTTATTTCGCATTGCTCTCATTACTTGTGTTTTGTGCGGTTCTTTTGATCACGGAGCATTACACAACCATAGTAACAGTAGCTAATGTTTAGAATCAATTCATGATATGTTTTTGCTGCACCTATGTGGATTTAATTTATGAAGGCACTAACCCCTCTAATCAAGTTTATGATGAGTTTTGTGTGATAAATTTTAAGGTGGAAGAATTGAGGGTGATGAACAAGATCAAGAGGGACAAAAACTCAATCTTGGGGATGCATCCCATAAGATCACCCTACATACAAGAATTTAAGCTTGGGGATGCCAAGCCACCTCACTCCAACCATCTTCATACCAAGTAGGTAAGCCTAGCTATATGGCTATAAAGAAAGCGCTTTACGGGAGGCAACCCGGTTGTTTTTACTTTTGATTTTCTTTGTGTCCTCTTGCTGTAGCAAGAGAATGTTTTCTTAGTTTAGTTTCTGGAATTTTTAATAAAGTGCCAAGTTTTACCCATTTTGGTATGAAAAAGTTGTTGTTTTGCATGCGGAGATTTCATTCCAGCACAGGTCTGTGCACGGTTTGATTTGTAGTTATTATTCTGTAACTCCGATTGATCTGATATTTTTACTGTAATTGCAAATTTTCATCCTATCTATACCTTAATTTTTTCATAATTTTTATACATGTTTAAGTCATGTAGAAAAATACGTTTTGCTGCTGTCAGTTTTCTGGACAGATTCTGTCCAATATTGTTTGATGCATGTTTTGAACTTTTAACTTGAATCTTGTTGATCCAATTGAGTTTATTAATAGGCATACAACATTATACACTTTCTGTACATTCATATGAATTTTTGTCTAAGGATTATAAGCAGCAAGTAATGCATTTGTCTATCACTACTAATGTCACCCCACAGAAAAGAAATGGGAGAAACAGTGTTTTGAAGTTTTTTCACAGGGATTAGAGGAGATGCACCAAGAGCTATCCAAGGATGGTGAAAACCATAAGCTTGGGGATGTGAAGACATCCCCACTGGACCTACACACTCTCGGTTTGCACACGTCTAATTTCTGTTTTTCTATCAATGCACTTTATCGCATAAACTTGGAGCGTCTTTTATTTGTTTTTGTTTTGGTTTTGAGATCCACACTATCTTTTCATATGAGAATGCTACTGGAAATATGGGTTGAAATATCTTGCATGCTTTTATTGTATTGGGAAAAAGGGTGTCTAAGTTGATTTTTAATGACACATATAGTTGCATGATTCATGAGCTTCTTTATGAGTAATAATTTGCAAATGTTTATCATGAGCTATCTTTTATTCATGTTTTGATGCTGCATGTTATTTCACTTTGTTTAACATGAATTAGTTAGTTCTATGGACACTCATGCATGCATCTATGGTCATCTTTCTCCCTTTTGCTAGCCCAAAAATTTCAACAAGTAAAAACTTGTTTCCAACACCTTCAACCCAAGTTTTTCCAGTGAGTCCACCATATCTACCTATTAGCTTTATGCTATCCAAGTATGTTTTTTCATGTTATTTGTGTTATCTATACCTCTAAATGAAAATGATGATGTTATTTATTGAAATGGCAAAAGTTGGTTAAAAAGCTCTCACGAACTTGATGCACACTTTACTTTTATTGCACTCAAGAAGATGAACCATTGTGATTAATATTATGATGATAGTGGCTTTATAAATGTTTAAGGTTGGGAGTTAGCCCATATGTGCTGTCACATGCAAAGCTTTCAACATGTTCCATCATTTGTTTAGTTGATATCATGTACTTTTGTTTATGGATGCCTATCATGACGAAATAATGTGGAATATAGAGTTAAGTTTAAATGAGTTTGTATAAATGGTTAGAGAGAAACCTGGGCCGCTAATCTAAGCCATGCATCATTCATGGTGGAAATTTACTTACATACAAATTTGAACTCTCTAGGATACACCCAACAATAAAAAGCTATAACAAGTGGTAAATAAAAAGAGTGTTGAGATTGTTCATTACGTTTGTTTGTCTTGTTGTTTTGATGTGGGCTTGATCCATATCATGGGACAAGAGGTACCCCAGACGAGACTCTTGATGATACCATTATTACTTACAATGATAGAAAACTTAAACTTGCTTTGTTTCCTAAGTTGAGTAATCATGGTGTAGGTACTTGTATTCAAGGGGCATGAGACATCTAACCTTTACTTTATCAAGGCCACTACTCATATTTGCTTTCACATTCAACTTTAATCATTCAATATGCTATGATGGGGGAATGAGAGCTTGACACCAAGTATTACCATTGCATTCAATAACTTAAGAAGAATAGTTTGGAGGATAGATGAAACTCATACATGCTTTACCTCTACTTAATTATACATCTTTTCCAAAGTGTCCACCTTTTATATTCAGATTTTCTACACTCTATGGACCTCAAGTATGCAAAAGCAAGAATGTCCATAGTACTCTCTTTTTATGTTGCACTTTGTGAACTATCATTGATCATCTTTGCATTGGATACTTGATATCACTTTATAAACTGTTTGCACATTGCTACTTCTTGGAAATAATGAATCATTTAACTTTATGTATCAGTAGCAATCATCTTTTATATCCATGATTTGATTATATTGTAAAGTTCATGTTAGTTTTATCACTTTCATACTCGAGGACGAGCATGAGTTAAGCTTGGGGATGTTGATGCATCTAAAATGCATACATGAACTTTGCACTATAATTGTTATATTCCAATCATACTTGCATCATATAAGGGTTATATTACTGTTATTTAATGATTTTTTATAATATATAATGATTTACCCTTTTATGGAATTAATCCTGCGAAGGCAGAAAACCCCTTTTTCTTTCTTTAATTGTTTCAGGACCTTAACGACGTCATAATGAGCTATAAATTTAGGGGGTCATTATTTTGGAAGGACAAGATTTTGGAGCAAAAGAAGTCAACGAACGGAGGCCGGGAGACCAAAAGGGAGGGTCCCACACAGCCCCTGTACCTGGCCGCGTGGGCCTACCCCAATTGGCCCTCGTGGCCCCAATTGCATCGATCCTTCGCCCCCAAGCATCCTCATGACCTAAAAACGCCTATATAACAGGTCCCTTGACGTTTTTCCAGAGGAGAGCCGCCACACGAGAGAAACCAGAAACAGAGAGTCAGAAGGTTGCCGCCGGAGAAGATCGGAGGGGGGAAACGCCGCCGGAATCCACCTCCGGAGGGCTCCATCCCCCTCCGGCGTGATCATCATCAACATTTACAGCAAGATCATCTCCATCTCTCCACTGTAAACTCTTGGCAAACATGATGTATGATACAATATTCTTTTCCCATGATCTATTGTGTCTCTCCATCTATGTTTGAGAAGTGATTTGTTCATGGCAATAGTGAAATAGTTCGTTGATTGGTTGCATACAAGTTTTGTTATCTTTTATGATTGTCTTGATGTACAATGTATGAGTGCACGCATATGTTGGGGAATGCATGTAAGGTGATCACCGGTAAGGTAATGGAGTGAGGAGGACTTGGGGGGACAAGTAAACCTAAGATCGAATCATGAAGTTACATCTATTGGGGGATATGTGGGAGACCCTAGAACTTAAGGCTATGGTGGGACAATTATGTCTTAATAATTCTTGTGCTGCACATTAAATTGGCCATGAGATCCATCATAAGAGTTGTGTAATTTGCTCATTCACTTGACTACACCTATTTATGGCTCCCCCCTAGAAGAAACAATAAAGACTAAAACATGTGCTTCACTAATTGTGACAACCACACGAATGAAATAACAATTGCCAGAACATTTGCTCCCTTGAGATATTTGCTACTTGAGATTCTTGCTACTTGTTACCTTGATAAAACTGCTCTAAGATACTTGCATTAGAAACTTGCATTAGAAACTTGTTGCTAGATTAACCTACTCCACATCACTTGCTTCCATTAGTTAGTTCCTTTCATACTCAAATTTATTGCTTTGCATAAAAGGCCATATAAGAGGGTTATAGGGCTTTAGAGAATAGATAGTTTACCTTCAGCTCCTCGTGGGTTCGACACTCAAATACTTATCGAATTGTGCTACAGTGATTCCTTGCTCTTGGGGATTATCACGCATTAAGCTAAAACTAAACATAACAGGCAAAATCTTCTGTGCTTCTGAGTTGGAAACACGTCCGTTTATTTGAGCCTATCTTTTGTACTCATATTACTTTAGACGAGTTCAAGATTATGGTTTACTCATGTTATTGACAGAGGATCGTCCATACAGTCTCAACAACTTGATGAAACTTGGCAAGCTGATCATTTACTACACTACTACTAATTTGGAAACCGGTCACATTTATTTTTGTATTGGACACATGATCTATGTTGTTTTGTGACATACAAGAATTTAAATTTTAGTGTTTTTCAATATGTTTTGGTTGAATATGTATTAGTACAGACGTGCGTGCATGTGCAAGCTTAGTAGTCCTTCAAAGAAACCAAAGCACACACATGCACCCGGGGGCATGCCCTTCTGGGCCGTCATAGATGTGCCCCTCCCATGTATGTTTCCTTTTCTTTTTTGCAAAACTGAGATCTGGGTTGTTCGTCCATTACAGCAATACCCTATGTCCCAGCAATAATATTTTTGTATGTTCGAAAAATTGGCACGTCATTTTTTCCTACAATTTGTCAAAACATACAAAACCCGTCGTAACATTTTCGAAAACAGCAATGTAAAAAAATATGTGTATGCATTAAATCAATCTCATGGCCCAACCCCGTCTGTGAGGGATATGGCGACCCCATACCTGTTCTCCTCACTCTTGGGCTCTTTTAGGAGTTCGAGAGTGTGAAGTTCTTCAATACTAGCTTCATTTTTGAAACGGACTTTAATATAAGTGTCGTGGAACAATCATGTTGACTTGTGGAACGGAGTAGAATAAAATTTAATGATTGGTGCAAGTTAAATAGAAGATTAAAATTACATATGCACATATCTCGCAAAAAAAACTAGTGAAACAATTAAAAAAATGAAGACGGAAACATGTGCTTGTAAAGACCTAAATCGAAACATACAAAAATAAAACAATAGTGTGTTATATGGATGTGTGGTGGGTGCAAAAGAAATCAAAGTATATATAGGAAAACCTGGGTGATAAATATTGACGCGGATGAGACGAGCACTAAAAAGCAAAACGTAGGAAATACGTAATGAACCGAAACAGACAGACCAGCCCGTTTGCACTTCTCTATTAGTGGGCAAATCCTAACCAACGCCCGTTGCGTCGGTTCGTCCACCCAACACATACCACTCCATGTACAGCCCGCTCCACCCCCGAAGCGACTATTGGGCCGGCCCATTTTGCCATCAGCTAGGTTTTTTTGGGGGGAAGATTCTAGAAATTTTGGTTTTTTTTTATTTAATGGTTTTTCCTAGTTTCAAAAGTTTCAAATATTTTTGGTTTTTTATTTTCTTTTTAAACTCTTTTTTAATTCACGAACATTTTCAGATTTTTTGAAAAATTTTGAGATTTCAAACAAAATCATATTTTGAAGAATATTCATTTTTTAAATGGTTCCTTATTTTTTAAATGATTCATATTTAAAAAAATCATTTTTAAAAATAGTTCAAGTTTCAAAAAAATATTAATTTCTCAAATTCATGAACATTTTTCGTTAACTCTTTTAAAATTCATAAGGCGAGTGTAAGGGGAAAAAAACATAACCGATGCGTGACGTGGCGAAGAAACTACCTGGGCCGGCCCACGTTGCCAGCTCTTTAGGCGTTGTCCACGGAATGGACACGTGAAGCATAGTATAGACGCAGCTCCGGGGATACCAAGGTCGAATCCTATTTGCCGCCCACTCTCGCGCCATGCACCCCCGTCGCCACAACGGGCCGGCCCATTTACAGCTTTCCTTCTTCTTCTTTTTTGCTTTTTCTTTTCTTTTCTTTTCTTTTCTTTTCTTTTCTATTTTTTTCGTTTGTCTTTTTCTTTTCTGTTTATTTTACATTTCCTTTTTTGTTTTATTTTTCACTTTGTATATGATTTTAAAAATATTCATTTTTAATAAATGTTGAGATTTTAAAAAATTTCAAATTCGAAAATTGTTCAAATAAAAAAGTTCAAATTGAAAATTGTTTGAATTTAAAAAACGCTTAGATTTTGAAAATGTTTAACTTACAAAAATGTTCATTTAAAAATATGTTTAAATTATAAAAATGTTCAGATTTTGAAAATATCCAGATTTGAAAAGGTTAATATTTACAAATTTGGAAATATTCATATTTTAAAATTGTTCATATTTTAAAATGTTGCCCCCTCGTCTACCCCTCGTGGCTCCTCTTGGACGCGTCCAATTATAGTATCCTCTGTCATGGTTAATCTCATTCCATATCATCCCAATTTGTTTTGCTTCCCAAAGCTTACTGGAATCAAAGAGTTGTGAAAGAGTTTGGTACTCTGAAATTAAATAGCAAAATAAATAGAATTTAATGTAAACACTCAATAAAAATGTAAATAATATACTATTAAAATTCAGATGTTTTTAACGTATCATCGGACACGTAGATCTATCATTGGTCGAGCAGTCGTGTCCAAGACGGACGGTGCTCCTCCACATAAGGGCAACTCCAACGCGGCGACCCATTTGGTCCGTTTTGCTCCGTTTCATTCCGTTTGTGTGGAAACCAGGGCCCAACGCGCCGACGCAAACGGACCGACGTCCTTTTTTTGTCCGCGGCGACACAATTTTGGCCCAAATTTGAGCCGGGTTTGCATCGGCACAGATGCGTCTGGACGCCACGCGGAGTCCGCACCACTTCGCCCTCTGGCCCGCCCACCAGTGACCCAATCCTCACACTTGCCATTTTCCCCTCCCGCCATCTCCCTCCCTCTCCCGCGTAAACCCCATGGTTGGCGGCAGCGCCGACGAGGCAAGCACCCAACTACTCGCGTCCGGCACCACTGAAAGTGCATGGTTGCCCCCATGTGTGGTTTTGGTAATTAATGACAATCTCTATAGACTAATGTTTGTATTGAGCTATATTTATTGGTGTGTCCATTTGCATTGCTTGATCTCCATTTGTTGGAATCAAGGCTAAGGGAAGAAAAGAAGAAGAGTTTGTGTTGATCAAGGCTAAGTGCGGGTTGATCAACACTCATGTCCAAGTAAAGATATGCCGAAGAGTGCTTCTCCCATATTGGTGTATGGGGGAGCAACATGTGAATCTTCATCAAGCGAAGCGCAATCAAGAAAGGTGGTGCGTCTTGAGGAGATGAAGATCGTCTTCTTCGACCTCAAGTGGATTAATGCGCAAGGCAAAGATATGATCTTGATAGGGTTTTCTATTTTACTGGTCTCATGTTGTTAGTTGAGAGACCGGGTTATAGGATACACAGCCGTACTATCAAGAGGGGCTCTCGACTGAGTATCTTGTTCGTATCGTTGTAGAGAGCGCAAACCTTTGCATCCATGCAATCATATTTATTGGTTCTTATTTGGCTCTAATCGTGGTGTGGTCTTGGTGCTTGTCGTGCTTTTCATGACAAGACTAAGTTCACCGAAAACGGTTTTCGTATGCGTCTTCTATTGCGTTTTCGGTATTGGAGTTTTTGTCGGTTCATCCGTTTGGATGGTCTCACCTTTCCAACCCTTTGCACAATCTCCCTTGCTTGTTTCAATATTTTGACTTTTTGTAGTGTATGCTCTTGTCGTCCTCTTTCCAATAAAATTGGATTTACTCAATTCGGACTTCATCTGCAAAAGTTATGGGTGTTCTGGATTTACTGTTTGGATCTGGTCCGGAGTCTCCGCCCCAAAGGACCCGGACACTCCGGTCCTGTGTTTTTCGGCGCCCTGTGTTCATTTTTGTGGTGCGGTACTGTACCGGGGTCCGGAGGTACACCGGAGATGGTCTGGAGTTTCCGGCCAAAGGACCCGGAATCTCCGGCCCCAAGCTTTTTCTCTACTCTTTTGCATCTTTGTGGTGCGGTACTGGATAGGGGCCCAGA
Organism: Puccinellia tenuiflora; assembly: GCA_012064385.1. Classification (NCBI taxonomy): domain Eukaryota; kingdom Viridiplantae; phylum Streptophyta; class Magnoliopsida; order Poales; family Poaceae; genus Puccinellia; species Puccinellia tenuiflora. Next base: position 3,620,530 of record QRDG01000150.1, on the reverse strand, counting down.
GCATCCCCGGAGATAGTCCGGAGTCTCCGGCCCTCTGGACCGGATTCTCCGGTCTGCCTCGATGACCCAGCAAGCCCGGAGCCTGGCCGGAATCTCCGGCCCAGGCCGGAGTCTCCGGCCCACTTATACCGGAATCTCCGGCCTGCGCAGGCTATAACGGCTAGTTTTTGGGGGAGGCTATAAATAGCCTCCTTCTTCCCCAAGAGCTGGCCACTCACTCACTCCCTCTCTCCTCCATTGTTACAATCCTTGTGAGCTTGATTCCTCTCAATCCCTCCAATGATTCTTGCCCAAATTTAGGGATTCAAGAGAGGAGATCTAGATCTACAACACCACCAATCACTTTCTCCTCTTTGTGAGGGAAACCTTTGGATCTAGATTATGGGATTCATTTGTTGAGTTCCTCTTTGTTCTTCCTCTTAAATCCCTCCATAGCATTAGTTGCTTTGGTTGGATTTTCGAGAGAAGGATTTGACCACTTGGTGCGTTCTTCCCTCTTGCATTAGTTGCATCGGGTTGTGCTCTCCACGAAGATTCGTGGGATCGAAGTTGAGAAGCTTGTTACTCTTGGGTGCATTGTGTTCCCAAGAGCTTGTGCCTCTTGGGTGCATTGTGTACCCTAGACGGTTGGTGGTGCCGCAAAGTCTTCGAGTTGTGAAGCTTCGGGGAAGATTTGGGAGCTCCCAATTAAGTTGTGGGTGCGTGCCCCAAAACGTTGTAAGGGCTCCGGATTCCGCCTTGAAGGATTCCGATAGTGGAAGGTGAACCAAACCCTTGGGTGCGGTTCATCGGAGAATAGGGTGAGGCCTTTGTGGCATCTTGAGTAGGCCTCATGTGGCGAGCTCACACCCCTCAAACGAGACGTACTCCCTTAACAAGGAGGAACTCGGGAATACATCCTCGTCTCCGCGTGCCTCGGTTATCTCTATACCCAAGCTATTTACTCATGCAATTTCCATTGTGATAGCCTTCGTGCTTGAAGTTTTATATCTTGCTATCACCTTGTTGCTTGCCTTGCTTAGCATAAGTTGTTGGTGCACATAGGTGAGCCTAGTTTACTTAGGTTGTTGGCTTGTTAATTTAAACACCTAGTTTTATTCCGCAATTATCAAGCCTTAAACCGGAAAAGTTTTAATCGCCTATTCACCCCCCCCCCCCCTCTAGGAGACATCCTTGTCCTTTCAACCACCTCAGCCCCACCGGCCGCCGAGAACACCACCGAAGCCCCAACGGCCGCCACGATGTCAAAGAGGCCGAGGAAAGTGCTCACCGAAGAGGAGAGGAAGACCGAGACGGAGAAGATGGGCATGCGGAGGAAGAGGACGAAGAACAAGGCCGAGGAGGCACAGGCCGCGGCCGTTGCCGCCACCGCCACAGCAGACCCCGAGGCCATCGCCGCGAAGACCATGGCTCTCCTCATGCGAGGGTTCGCCCGACCGCCGCTGGACATGGGGGTGTCTTGATGTCGGAATTGATGAGAGTGTTCTTCTCCCTCAGCTTCGACAACAAGCACTCTTGATACCCTGAAATGAAAACAATAAATATAAGGGATAGGTTGAGCCTCCAAGTGCAGAGTATGTAGAAGTGGAAGATTTTCCTCAAGAAGGTGACTCGAGGGTTTAATATCGAACTCTCGGGGAATCAGTAGTGTGGGTTTTATCTTCTTGTCCTTCTCTAGATTTCCTGCAAACAAATAAATTGCTTTGTGCCCTCAACCTCACCAAGTGGTTGTCAAGCACAAGGTGTGAGAATGTTATTAAGATGATAATTAATGCAAAACAGCAAATAAAAATGCAATGGTGATGAATAATAATGCAAGGATGATAGCAATGATGATTGACGGTATTTTGGGGATTTTTATATGTGAATGCAAGAAGTAAAAGTGTTTTTGTGTTTTCTGATTTTAAAATGGCTGAATGTAAAAGATGCTTGAAAGTGGTTGGAAAAGTGTTTCTTATGATTAAAAATGGACCGGGGTTCATGGTTTCACACATGCACTCTCTCTTTAATATAGTGTGGCAAACAAGTAGACATAGACTTAACATATGAGATTGCAAACAAGTTCTTTCATGTTACTAATTATATGGGCATCACGTCCTAACATAGGGATTATGAGTCTCACTTATACTCCACCAAGATGTGAAATAAATCATGCACCTTAGTAATTAAGATAACATCAGAGTATAGCTTTAAGATCAATGACATGAAGTTAAAATAAACACATGATGGATCTAGTCTTAGGTAGAGGCATGTCACTCCTCCTACCCTTCAACATGGTATTTTGGTTTATCCCTAGTGAGGCAACAAAGTAAGGTAAACACCCAATGGATCATGATATATCAAGTTGTCAACTTATCACTTCACCACCCCCGTTACTCCAACTAATGCACACGTTCCCCCACACACGCTCTCATAAACATGCTTGATCATAACAAGGATATTAGAACGGGGTACATAATATGCATCTACTTTCATAACTGAAACAAACATTGCAATCTCAACATATATTAACTCATAGAAAGATCCACCACAATGGTAATACAACGGTGACCGTAATCATGTTCGGCAGCTCATACGGTGCTAACTAATGGAACTCAAGAGAGAGAGATATACATATGCTACTGTCACAAACCCATAGTCCAGCGGTGGACTACTCCCTCTTCATCATGGAGCCGGTGGAGTTGTCGATGGAGAAGGTGGAGACCTCTCCGGCAGGGCTCCGCCGGAGTTTTCCCCCTCCGATCTTCAGCCTCCTGATCTCTGTTTTCTTGTTTCTTTCCTGTGGCGGCTCTCATCTGGAAAAACGTCGGGGGACCTCTTATATAGTCGTTTTTAGGTCATGAGGATGCGTAGGGGCGAAGGATCGATGCAATTGGGGCCACGAGGGCCCAATGGGGTAGCCCCACGCGGCCAGGTACAGGGGCCGCATGGGACCCTCCCTCTTGGCCCTCCGGCCTTCGTTCGTTGACTTCTTTTGCTCCATAATCTTGTCCTTCCAAAATAATGACCCTCCTAAATTTATAGCTCATTATGACGTCGTTAAGGTCCTAAAACAATTAAAGAAAGAAAAAGGGGTTTTCTGCCTTCGCAGGATTAATTCCATAAAAAGGGTAAATCATTATATATTATCAAAAATCATTAAATAACAGTAATATAACCCTTATATGATGCAAATATGATTGGAATATAACAATTATAGTGCAAAGTTCATGTATGCATTTTAGATGCATCAACATCCCCAAGCTTAACTCATGCTCGTCCTCGAGTATGAAAGTGATAAAACTAACATGAACTTTGCAATATAATCAAATCATGGATATAAAAGATGATTGCTATTGATACATAAAGTTAAATGATTCATTATTTCCAAGAAGTAGCAATGTGCAAACAGTTTATAAAGTGATATCAAGTATCCAATGCAAAGATGATCAATGATAGTTCACAAAGTGCAACATAAAAAGAGAGTACTATGGACATTCTTACTTTTGCATACTTGAGGTCCATAGAGTGTAGAAAATCTGAATATAAAAGGTGGACACTTTGGCAAAGATATATAAATAAGTAGAGGTAAAGCATGTATGAGTTTCATCTATCCTCCAAACTATTCTTCTTAAGTTATTGAATGCAATGGTAATATTTGGTGTCAAGCTCTCATTCCCCTATCATAGCATCTTAAATGATTAAAGTTGAATGTGAAAGCAAATATGAGTAGTGGCCTTGATAAAGTAAAGGTTAGATGTCTCATGCCCCTTGAATACAAGTACCTACACCATGATTACTCAACTTGGGAAACAAAGCAAGTTTAAATTATCTATCATTGTAAGTAAAAACGGTATCATCAAGAGTGTCGTCTGGGGTACCTCTTGTCCCATGATATGGATCAAGCCCATATCAAAACAACAAGACAAACAAACATAATGAACAATCTCAACACCCGTTTTTATTTACCACTTGTTATAGCTTTTTATTATAGGGTGTATCCTAGAGAGTTCAAATTTGCATGTAAGTAAATTTCCACCATGAATGATGCATGGCTTAGATTAGCGGCCCAGGTTTCTCTCTAACCATTTATACAAACTCATTTAAACTTAACTCTATTCCCACATTTATTTCGTCATGATAGGCATCCATAGACAAAAGTACATGATATCAACTAAACAAATGATAAAACATGTTAAAAGCTTTGCATGTGACAGCACATATGGGCTAACTCCCAACCTTAAACTTGTATCAAGCCACTATCTTCATAATATTAATCACAATGGTTCATCTTTTTGAATGCAATAAAAGTAAAGTGTGCATCAAGTTCGCGAGAGCTTTTTAACCAACTTTTGCCATTACAATAAATAACATCATCATTTTCATTTAGAGGCATAGATAACACAAATAACATGATAAACATACTTGGAATAGCATAAAGCTAATAGGTAGATATGGTGGACTCACTGGAAAAAATTTGGGTTGAAAGTATTGGAAACAAGTTTTTTTTACTTGTTGAAATTTTTGGGCTAGCAAAAGGGAGAAAGATGACCATTTAGATGCATGCATGAGTGTCCATAGAACTAACTAATTCATGTCAAACAAAGTAAAATAACATACAGCATCAAAACATGAATAAAAGATAGCTCATGATAAGCATTTGCAAATTATTACTCATAAAGAAGCTCATGAATCATGCAACTATATGTGTCATTAAAAATCAACTTAGACATCCCTTTTCCCAATACAATAAAAGCATGTAATATATTTCAACCCATAATTCCAGTAGCATTCTCATATATAAAAGATAGTGTGGTGGTCTCACAAAATAAAAATCAAAGCAAAACTAACAATAAGACGCTCCAAGTTTATGCGATAAAGTGTATCGATAGAAAAACAGAAGTTAGACGTGTGCAAACCGAGAGTGTTTTGGGTTCAGTGGGGATGTTCACATCCCCAAGCTTATGGTTTTCACCATCCTTGGATAACTCTTGGTGCATCTCCTCCAATCCCTGTGAAAAAACTTCAAAACAGAATTTCTCCCATTTCTTTTCTGTGGGGTGATATTAGTAGAGATAAATAAACAAGTTTTCTTGCTGCATAAAATCCATGGATTAAATTTTCATATGAATGACCATAGAGTGTATAATGTTGTATGCCTACTAATAAACAATTGGATCAACTCAAAAGTTCAAATTATGCATAAAAGAATATGGGACAGAATCTGTCCAGAAAAACAGCAGCAGCAAAACGTATTTTTCTGTCCTACTTAAACTCATCAAAAAAATCTGAAAAATTTCAGGCATACAGAGGATGAAAAGTTGTAGTTACAGTAAAAATTTCAGCTCATTCAGAGTACATACTAAGAATGAAAAAGCAAACCGTGCACAGACTCCGTGCAGGAATAAAATTCCCAAATAGAATTAGCAACTTTTTCAAACCAAAATGGGTAAAACTTGGCACTTTATTAAAAATTCCAGAAACTAAACTAAAAATACAATCTATTGTTACAGCAAGAGGACACAAAGAAAATCCAAAATAAAAACAACCGGGTTGCCTCCCGTAAAGCGCTTTCTTTATAGTCATATAGCTAGGCTTACTTACTTGATGTTTTAACGAAGATGAAGCTCATGAGGGAGCTTAAAAGTTGTGCCCTTCATACTTGGGAAGTGTTCCATGCATTTCTTGTGTGGAAACTGAAACTTCACATTCCCTTCCTTTGAATCAATGATAGCCCCTGTGGTACGAAGAAAAGGTCTTCCAAGAATAATAGGACTAGAGGTTTTATTCTCCATATCCATGATTAGAAAATCCACAGGCATAAAAGTCATATGTAACTCTACTATAACATCACTTACTTTTCCAAGAGCATGTTTAATGGTATTATCAGCAAGTGCAAGTCCAATAGAGCATTTTTCAAGATTCTTTAACTCAAGTGATTCATATAGTTCTTTAGATAAAACTGAGACACTAGATCCTAGATCAAGTATGGCATGGTGTGTCTCTTTTCCAATAGTAACTAGCACCTTGGGGATCCATACATCCCCAAGCTTAGGTGGTATCATAGCTTCTTGATTGTATCTAGCAACTTTCTCTTTCAAGACATGATTAGCAATATAGGAACCAAAACCAGATTTGTTAACATCAATAGAAGGATCACTTGCAAATTTTTGTAAGATAGATATTAATTCATGCAAGCTACTATTCTCTAAATCAATCAAGGGATCTTTAACTTCACTTAGCATCTTAACTTCTTCAACTTTTCTTTCATCATATTCAGTTTCATTAACTTCTTCTTTTAAAGCCATGAGATGAGACATAAAAGGCAACAAATATTCAGGATATTTTAGCAATTCATTCATAGTTTCCTCCAAAGTAAGAGGAACACTTTCAGCAATATTAATAGAATTCAATCCAACCACAGGTGGTGCTTGTGGTTTTCCAGCAGACATACTCAATAAAGTGGCTTGATTATCAGCAAGTTTTGAAAGGGCTTTGTCTAGTCCTGCAGCTTGGAGTTGTAAGTTTTTAATATCAGAACTAATAGATGCCACAGACTTATTCAACTCTTGTATCATGGTATTATGACTAGCAACTTGTTCCATAAGAATTTTATTAGTCTAAAAATTATCATTACTAGATGACACAGGCTTCCATTTATCATTAGCATTAGGATATTGAACAAAAGGACGATTGTTGGGAACATATGGAGGTTTATTATAAGAATTATAATTGTTGTTACCATAGCCATTGTTTCCATAGTTTCTAATGAAGTTGACATCAATATTTTCAGAATTACCACCAACAAGTTCTTGCAAAGGAATATTTTCAATACTAGGCTTATTAAGCAAAGCAAGAATAGCATCCATCTTAGATGACAAATCATGAGTTTCTTCTATGGAGTTTACTTTCTTAGATTAATTAGGTGCTCTATCAGTATGCCATTGACTATAGTTTTGCAAAATGCTTTCCAATATGTTCTTAGCTTCTACTATAGTTTTTCCCATAAAAGCACCTCCAGCAGCAAAATCAAGTATATTTCTAGACATGTAATTCAGACCATTATAAAAAGAGTGTAGTATGGTCCATTCATTAACTCCATGTGATGGGCAAGTTCTAAGCACGTGTTTTATCCTATCCCAAGCCATAGCAACATGTTCATTTTCATTTTGCCTAAAAGATAGAATATTGTTTCTATTTTGCACAATTTTAACAGGAGGATAATATTTCTTAATAAAAGCTTCTTTCAGATCATTCCAAGTTTTAATACTATCAGTAGGTAAAGAATGCAGCCACTCCTTAGCTTTTCCTCTAAGTGAGAAAGGAAATAATTTCAGTTTTAGAATATCACTTTCAACATTCTTAAATTTTTGCATGTCACAGATTTCAACAAAATCATGAAGATGCATAGAGGCATCCTCCATAGCACTACCACCAAATTGCTCCCTAGTTATCAAGTTCAACAAACTAGGACTTACTTCATAGCTATCAGCTTGTATCTCAGGTGTGGTAATAGGTTTAGCAATAAATTGATCATTTGGAGTGTTTGTGTAGTCACACAACTTAGTCCTATCACCCATTTTAGCAGATTTTTATGTGTTTTTAATTTTTTATGCAAAACTGAAAATAAAATGACACTAAAACAATGCAAACCGAATTACTAAATGCAAAACTAAAAATAAAATATGCAAACTGAAATCTAAAAATGAAATGCAAGACAAAAACAAAACAAGATAATTTGCTTGAAGGTAAAGATGGACAAGATGATGCTCACGTAGGTGCAACCTCCCCAAGCTTAGGTGTTAACACAAGTTGGTGATGAAGTTGACTTTGTTGTGATATCCTTGGACAAACCCTTCCAGCTATGATTCCCCGGCAACGGCGCCAGAAAATCGTCTTGATGTCGGAACTGATGAGAGTGTTCTTCTCCCTCAGCTTCGCCAACAAGCACTCTTGATACCCTGAAATGAAAACAATAAATATAAGGGATAGGTTGAGCCTCCAAGTGCAGAGTATGTAGAAGTGGAAGATTTTCCCCAAGAAGGTGACTCGAGGGTTTAATATCGAACTCTCGGGGAATCAGTAGTGTGGGTTTTATCTTCTTGTCCTTCTCTAGATTTCCTGCAAACAAATAAATTGCTTTGTGCCCTCAACCTCACCAAGTGGTTGTCAAGCACAAGGTGTGAGAATGTTATTAAGATGATAATGAATGCAAAACAGCAAATAAAAATGCAATGGTGATGAATAATAATGCAAGGATGATAGCAATGATGATCGACGGTATTTTTGGGGTTTTATATGTGAATGCAAGAAGTAAAAGTGTTTTTGTGTTTTCTGATTTTAAAATGGCTGAATGTAAAAGATGCTTGAAAGTGGTTGGAAAAGAGTTTCTTATGATTAAAAATGGACCGGGGTTCATGGTTTCACACATGCACTCTCTCTTTAATATAGTGTGGCAAACAAGTAGACATAGACTTAACATATGAGATTGCAAACAAGTTCTTTCATGTTACTAATTATATGGGCATCACGTCCTAACATAGGGATTATGAGTCTCACTTATACTCCACCAAGATGTGAAATAAATCATGCACCTTAGTAATTAAGATAACATCAGAGTATAGCTTTAAGATCAATGACATGAAGTTAAAATAAACACATGATGGATCTAGTCTTAGGTAGAGGCATGTCACTCCTCCTACCCTTCAACATGGTATTTTGGTTTATCCCTAGTGAGGCAACAAAGTAAGATAAACACCCAATGGATCATGATATATCAAGTTGTCAACTTATCACTTCACCACCCCCGTTACTCCAACTAATGCACACGTTCCCCCACACACGCTCTCATAAACATGCTTGATCATAACAAGGATATAAGAACGGGGTACATAATATACATCTAATTTCATAACTGAAATAAACATTGCAATCTCAACATATATTAACTCATAGAAAGATCCACCACAATGGTAATACAACGGTGACCGTAATCATGTTCGGCAGCTCATACGGTGCTAACTAATGGAACTCAAGAGAGAGAGATATACATATGCTACTGCCACAAACCCATAGTCCAGCGGTGGACTACTCCCTCTTCATCATGGAGCCGGTGGAGTTGTCGATGGAGAAGGTGGAGACCTCTCCGGCAGGGCTCCGCCGGAGTTTTCCCCCTACGATCTTCAGCCTCCTGATCTCTGTTTTCTTGTTTCTTTCCTGTGGCGGCTCTCCTCTGGAAAAACGTCGGGGGACCTCTTATATAGTTGTTTTTAGGTCATGAGGATGCGTAGGGGCGAAGGATCGATGCAATTGGGGCCACGAGGGCCCAATGGGGTAGCCCCACGCGGCCAGGTACAGGGGCCGCGTGGGACCCTCCCTCTTGGCCCTCCGGCCTTCGTTCGTTGACTTCTTTTGCTCCATAATCTTGTCCTTCCAAAATAATGACCCCCCTAAATTTATAGCTCATTATGACGTCGTTAAGGTCCTGAAACAATTAAAGAAAGAAAAAGGGGTTTTCTGCCTTCGCAGGATTAATTCCATAAAAAGGGTAAATCATTATATATTATCAAAAATCATTAAATAACAGTAATATAACCCTTATATGATGCAAATATGATTGTAATATAACAATTATAGTGCAAAGTTCATGTATGCATTTTAGATGCATCAGGGTGTCGCGGCCGCTGCGAGCTCCGTCTCTTCAGCACGACCGCCAAAGTCCTAGTCTTCCGTCGCGTCAGGCTCGCCAATCTATGGCTATCTGCCCGGCCACGTCCCCACCATAGCCGGAGGGTCAAGATTGTCCACCTCGTCGGACATGGCTGATACCGGATCCCTCGATCTGAATGCGGCCCCTCTCACGGGGAACTCGCCGGCGGCCGGAGGAAAGCACCCGCGAGCCAAAGGACCGTGGCCTACTCTCAACGGAAGACATCATGCTTTGTGAAGCATGGATGGAGATCGGACAAGATCGAATCAGGGGGGCCGAGCAAAAGGGGCAAACATTTTGGAAGAGGTGCCATGACTACTTCTATAAACACCGGAAGTTTCATACAGCCCGGGATCTTGGCTGGCCATTCGAGAGTACACGGAATGAGTGTTCACTCTTGAAGAGATGGGGTTTCATCCAATCGGAGTGTAGCAAGTTCGTCGGCTCCTACGAGCATGTTGTTTCCCGGCCCGTGAGTGGCATTGGGGTGTCGGATTTGCTATGTTTTCGATCATTTTCTCCATTCATTCATGTCAAACTATCCACATCAATATGTGTTTGCAATTTTGGTTATCAAATAGGTTCTTCAAGCGTTGGAAACATTCAAGGTCCAACATGGGGCCAAACCTTTTACCTTGACTCATTGTTGGAATGAGGTCAAGGATTGTCCAAAATGGAAGGACCTCATCGCAAGCATGAAGAGAGGAGGGGACTTCGTGGCCAACAAGGATGAGGCCGTTCGCCCAAATGATGGGAAACGGCCGAGGGAACAAAGAAGCTCCAAGATGGAGGGCAAGCGCGATGCAACGACACTTGCATTGCAAGAGACCTTGAAAGGGTTCATAACCCAAAAGGACAAGGCAAGTGAGGAGAAGAAGGAGAGGGAAGAGAGGAAGCGGCGGGAGAGAGAGAGAGGAAAACACGAAGAACTTCTTCGATTTACAAAAGAAGAAGCTCGAGATCGACGAGACCAATGCTCGGTCTAGGGCCATGGAAGCGGAGTAGGCATTGCTCCACGAGGACTCCCGGATCATGATGGCCGACCTCAACAGCATGACCCCGAGGAAACGGGCATGGCACGAGAAGAAGCAAAAGATCTTCATGGACCGAGATGTTTGATGCATCTCAATTGTGTGTTGCCCATAAACAATGTTGAAAATAGGGCAAAATGGGGCTCAGCCTCATCTTTTGGGTACTATGTGATGCCGAGGCAAATGGGACCTGGCTCCTCATTTTGGTGACTGTGTTGATGCCTATATGACACTATTATTTTGCTACCATTGCCTATTTGTAAAATATTTTGAAATCTGTTGTCTAAAAAAAAAGAAAGGGACGGACCAAATGGGTCGGTCTGTTGGGTGCAGTGGCCAGAAAAGGCCGGACAGGGACGGAGCACTGTCCGTTTGCCGACCCAAACGGATGAAAAACAGACCAAAATAAAGTTCGTTTGGATCAGTACGTTGGAGTTGCCCAAACTGACCAGGGCGGACGCATGGTGTTTGGAGACGGAGCGGTGTAGGAGGAATGGAGGATGACAGAACGCACGTAGGTGCTCGTCGCTAGGCCGACTCCGATTCGGTTTTGCTTGTGAACAGTTCGGCTCATTTAAGTTGCCATGCATATGGTGCAAATATGAGCTAGCAAACTCAGTCGTTATTGTGCAGATTCAGTCGAGTTCTTCTGTTTTGCTTTGAGACAAAAGAGTGCCACTGTATGTATAGATTAACCAGAAATTGCACAAACTAAGTCGTTAATTAGCGAGCATGGGAATGAAGAAGTGGTCATGCGCGTTGCTTAAAAAAAGATGAAGTATTGAAGTGGTCTATTCTAACAGGATTGACCAAACACGTTTCCACACCTTTGTACTATCTCTTTTCCTGTCAACAAGCTTGCCGGAAAACGACGTGCCAGTATGATCACCCACTCTTCACGTGGTGGTTGGCCTGTCGTCCGAAATATCCTGCAGCCAACCTGAGGCCAGCAGCAGCGTACACCTCCTTGTAGCGTGTCTCGTAGAACCATGACAATGTCGCATCTGCACGTGGCCTGCTGCAATCGCCCGTCGGCGTTCAGAAAGTTTTCTAATAAGGCCCCGCTTGGATGGCCGGTACAGAATACGGCGCGGAATTTTTTCCCGAGCTGCTTCATATTTTCTTCCGGAGGTCCATAGGTCCGTAATTCTAAACGGTCGTTTTGACTATTTTACGACATACTAAGCGGGACCTAAAGCAGTTTCGCTAATTACCTAAATCACGACTTGGCGTTTTGATTTATGCGTCATGATTTGTGTGGTTCCTGAGAGTTGCATGCATTCTCTCTCCGTTCTATTTTAGATGATTTTCAAATAAATATATCTAGATGTAAAATACATCTAAATATATCCATTTGAAAGTCGTGTAATATGGAACGGAGGAGTACGTTGCAACCAGAGTTAACGAGATTTACGCATTTCGTTATGCTACCAGAAATGTGTCTACCGTACAAAAAAATGGATAAATTTAAATTTAAAATTCCTATACACAGTCATGGAAATTTCGTATGAATTTTTTAATAAACTGTATGCATTGCCGTGGTGGATATGCTGTTTTGACTATGCGGAAGAGGTCGCAGGGACGAATAAAACCATGTCTCGGTGGCTGCAACCAATCCAAGATCTAGCTGGTTACTCTTGTATGTCACTAGGGCATGTTTGTTTTGCACTTAAACTTTTTGAATTGAAAACTCGTTCGAGTTTACTCGGGCGGTAAAATACTGAGATTTCCGGTATTCATATGAAACTGGATATAATAGTGCTCTCACGTAGAAAAAAAATCATACAAGAAAATAGACCCTAGTTGCTACTGATTTTCTCCTAGTTTTAACTGTGATTTTTTTTTTCTAGTTACACATGAGTTGTAACTGAGATTTTTGATAGTAGCTGAGAAATGATGACCAAATGTTCGATTTACTTCATAATTAGCAGCGTTGCATATAAATTTACCGCAGCTGAGGTGTCCGGTCATCTACATCCAGTTTTGGAGTGACATGCTTCGCTTCCTCTGTTTTATATTTGTATGTTCTTCTCTTCATCGTGGAGCTCCGATGGAGGAGCCGTATACATTGAGGCGGGGACCTCCATCAAAACACCGACGATCTCGGTTGATCTGGCGTCCACGGTCGGGGATCAAGGTCCTCTTTCTACGCTCGTCATGGAGACGAGTTAGAAGGAGGCTTCCGTGCTCGTGCTTGATGGTGGCCGGATCTACAACAGGGGAGCAAGGATGCTTCTCTTGGGAGCTTTCTCATGATGGCGAACCCGCCGTTGTTCTTCATGGTCGAAAGATGACCACTCCCACCTGACTTGTTTACGGCACCTTCCGACCGACATCAGATGGTCTACTACAACCTCCAGACCGCCATGCATGCCATATCGGAGGCCCCCTAGCTCCAGTGCAGCAGGCTCCCGCCTCTCTGTCCCAAGTGGTGTCGTCCCCGGTGGAGAAAGAGCATTACGTGATCGCGTTTTCAATTTCATTCTGAGGTCCTAAGTACGAAATGTAAGGGCTTGTGTGCGTTTTCCTGTTTTCCGTAGGCCCTAGTTGTTAGATGTACTTACACGGACGATAATCTATGAAGCTTAATAAAAAACGTCTGCAAGCGCTGCACGCCTCAGAGGTTTTCCTTTGTGAAAAAAAAAACGGGGAGAGAGATGAGAAACAGCAGAGCACGTTTACGCCGCCGTCGGGACGTGACAAGAACGTAAGCGGCGGCTTCGTTGGAGAGATGCAATCATGCAAGCGGCCGGACTGATGGATTATTGGAACTGTTTCCGCGACGTTACGTGGTCCGTGGTCCGGGTCTGGTAATTAACGGTGATGCATGGCGGCTGGCTGGCCGGTCTCGCTTGACTAGTCGTATCCCAATCCCATTCTAATTCATACATTGGACTACTACTTGCATGATGCGGGAGTATGCATTTTCCACTCAGTTCCGTTTAGTTGACCGATGACGAGTCAGCCAAACGACAAGTCTTTTTTTCTGTTTGCGAAACATAGTACAATTCAGGTCCTCACATACACGCACATACAATCACCCCTATAAACAAACATATGCATATTTTATCCCTATAAACACCTTCGAGATACTGAGCCGACGGGTCAGGTTTTGAGGTTGACGAACTCACCATAGACGTCTCGCAGTCGACGAAAACATTGCATTCCACCGAAAAATATTACTTCTATAATGAGAAATATCAGTATTAAACCTAGGATTTGAATTATGTTAAACTGAGGGTATAACCATCCTCCTAACCTTCCAATCGGAATCGGGTTGGTTCTCCCAACGACTACTCTCCATGCATGCATCCCACTCACAGTCTCACTCACTCATCACGCACGCGCGGTTTGTGCGATCTATCCACACAAATATTCTACAGTTGCACACGATCCATGAAAAGCCACCGGACAACCTTTTTCCTTTTGAAGATATTGTGATTTTTTCAGTATATTCTTGGCGCGGCAAGAAACGATGAACTCGATTTTTGTGTCAGCCATCCCTGACCATTCGCCGCCATAAACGTGCACGCCAGTACGTGTCCGCGAGACCGAAAAGTCTGAGTAACGTTTTCGGCGGTGCGGTGCATCATCATGCATCCTACACGAGAGTCCACCGTCCACTCGATCGGCCCGTCCAAAAGTCGGTCACTAGCTATATAATATGTTGCTCACACCACACACTGACACACTCGCACCAAGGGCGTGTTCGGTTAGGTTTGTACCAAAGTTGACAGCCACGGAATAAAACAGAATCTTTCGTTTCTTTTTTCCAGCTGATTGGCAATCTACGCAGCTTCACATTTTGTCCACAGGGTGCTCAAATAGACGAGGATCTTTGGCTCCTGTGTATGACTTATATTCACGAAACAAAATATATGTTAATTAAAAAGGGTTAAAAATTCAGAATATTTTTTAGAACAAAAAATGATTATAAAATATTTGACCAGTAAATGATTCTCATTGACTTCAGAGAAAAAAAGACAAATCTATCACGAATATAGCGTTTATATAGTGTTTTTCTTTTGGTAAATCTTTAACACATGGGCAATAAAAATCATTCTATGGCGAATCGTTTTATACGAGTACAATACTTGATCATGTTTGCCTGCATAATAGCAATTTCGGATTTTTTTGACCTTTTTTTAAGGGGATTTCTATCTTTAGAACGGTCTGTACGTTTGCTTATCTTCAGAACGTGCCGTGCACCGTCCGATCGAGCGGAAGAAAGGGAACGGCTGCGATGTGATCGAAGAAGCACGGCCACACCTTGAGTCTCCACCCGCGCCCGCAGCCAGCGACCCAAGCATGCGCCGCCGCCCGAGCTCGCGCCTCCCGTCTGCGACGAGCTCGCCTCCGCCCTCCCGTCCGGCCACCTCCGCTGCTCCTCCTGGTCAAGCACGCCGGCCAGAGAGCTGAGCTCCTCGACCGCGACAATCGTCCGACCTAGCTCCGCGCTCGATCTCCGCCACACACGCCTCGCTCTGCGCGTCGCCGCTGCGCTCCGCTGTCGGGCGCCCGCGCTCTCCGCCGCCGGCCAAGCTCTGCTGCGCTCCGCCACCGGTCAAGCTCCGCCGAGCTCCGCCGTCGGGCGCCCGCGCTCTTCGCCGCCGAGCGCCCGCGCTCCCCTCCACACTCCGCCAACGGGCCGCGCTCCGCCTCAAGTCTCCCCTCCCTCGAGTCCGACCTCTCCACCGCCGGAGCGGACTCCAGAAGGCTCTCTGCCTCGGGACATCGCCGCCTTACTTCTCCGCGTCCACTGGCTATCGGCCTCGGCCACGGGGCGTCGTGGCGATGCACATCGCCGCCCTCCTCCTCACCGTCTTGCAGCGGACGCGGGACGCGGTGGTGCGGCGCCTGGTGGTCACCCTCCTCTACAAGCGCTACGGCGCCGTTCCCGCGAGTCGCGCGCCGCTCCGCCTCCTGCGAGTCGCGCGCCGCTCCGCCTCTGGCCGCGAGTCGCGCGGCCGCAGGGTCGCCCTGGTGTGGTCCGTGACGCGCATGCAGCAGCAAAGCCGATTGCAGTTACCCACCTAACTTCTAAGACCTTGAACATCCACTCACCGTCACATTACTAATGGAGTTAATTATGTGTTCATAATCGATATAGTTATCTAGTTATCCTACACTTTAGGTAAAAGTTACCCACTCGGCATTGATGAAATTACCCACATCATAATCGATATAGTTATCTAGTAATGATAAAGTTACCCACCAGATACTAATGAAGTTACCCACCCAGAACTGATAAAGTTACCCATGTGTTGTGCTATAGTTATGCACCACGAAATTGACGTAGTTACCCTACTCTCTCGGTAATAGTTACCCACCCAGTACCTATGGAGTTACCCACCAGATACTAATGAAGTTACCCACCCAGAACTGATGAAGTTACCCATGTGTTGTGCTATAGTTATGCACCACGAAATCGACGTAGTTACCCTACTCTCTCGGTAATAGTTACCCACCCAGTACCGATGGAGTTACCCACCAGATACTAATGGAATTACCCATGTGTTTATCTACCATGAAATCGATATAGTTACCCTGCACTCTCGGTAATAGTTACCCACTATGTGCTGACTGAGTTACCCCCCAAGCTGATGGAGTTATCCATGTGTTCATGAGACATTTATACACCATGAAATATATGGAGTTGCCCTACTCTCTCGACAAATACCCACCCAGTGCCGATGGAGTTACCCACCCATTAATGATAGAGTTACCCATGTGTTAACGATATAGTTATCCACCACGAAATTGATGTAGTTACCATGTACTCTAAATAATAGTTACCAACCCAATACTTATGCAGTTACCCATATGTTTTAATGTATAGGTGTCACCATGAAAACAATATAGTTATCACCCTAGTACTTATGAAGTTGCACATGTGTTTTAGTGTATTGTTACCCATTTTGTCGATGATACATTTACCATTCTAAAGTGGTAACTCACTTATAAAACCGGATGGTAACTTCAAAACTCAAAAAAACCAAAAATAACACCCAAAAGTGGGAAGCCAAAACTGATCGTTCATAGGGTGGGTAACTTACATACAACAGGTTGGGTAACTCACGTGTTATGAAGTGGGTAACTTTTAGGTCCGAAAAAAAATTCATCGAAACATATCAACATGGGATCTAGTTTCGAAGATCTCGTCGCGACTAGTCCAACGGTGAAAACGGATCTGAAATCGGATATACGAGTTGAGCTACAAAACTTTTTAAATTTTTGGATTTTCGCATTTAATTCTTATGACGTAAGCTTTTTTGTCTTTTAGTTGCATGCAGAATTTTTTCACGCGAGAGCGCTCGCGTGGGTAACGTGCTCGCGGGACTGCTTCCCGCTGCTTTTCCGTGGGTTTCTGATTGATCGCTGGACGTTCTATGGTTAGCGCTAATCATAGACCGTTCTAAACGTAGTCGCGTCCTTTTTTAATTACTGATTTTATTACAGATAGAATACACTAGTACTACCTCCGTTATGTAAAAGAAGGCGTATAGATTTTATTGAAAGTCAAACCATATGAAGTTTGACTTAATATTTAGATAAAACTATAAACCTCCACAATTTCAAATCGGTCTTACTATTAGATACATCATTAAATATACTTTCATTACATATCTATAGAATATTATAATAATTGATATTTTTCTAGATACTTAGTCAAACTTTATTTTGTTTGATTTTAGAAAAAACTTATGCGTCTTGTGGTAGTATCTAGGAGCACCAACCAATATATTTATGGCCGAATCGACCGACCATTCCTCCTCGTACAAACACTCGTGTAACACGAGGCCGGCAATAAATATTGCCTGACAAGTTACCAATCCCACCTATTTTTTCACGTACACGTACTTACTCGCTTTCGTTCTTTGGCACACGGAATCTTGGTGGAGAACCGGAAACACCACGGATCAGTCCCTGCTCGTCCAAAACGCGAGGTCAGAGCACACGAGCCAACTAAACACTGTCCTTGTATATTATTCTTTCTACGCTGAAATCCACGCCACCGGCTACCGCCTACCGCCTGTCGCTGGGCGCGTACGAGACCGCCCACGAGGCGGCACGTCTCGCGCGAAGACTAGCTGCGCCACCGGCCAGGAGTACAAAGTTGTGATGTCAAATACATGTATTTGTATTGATTTTGTATTTCTTTTTACATAATTTTTTTAGCTTATATCTGACTACACAGCTTATGTGTGGCTCCGCCACTACCATCGGCAGCAACAACGCTGGCTCAAGATCGTCGAGGCGGACGAACGCGCCATGGCGGCGTGGGGGGAGAACTTTCAGCGGGACTTGCGGAACGAGGTAAACTTCTTTGCACATAGGAGGGCGGAGAGGAGGGCAGCAGAAGGCGTTCATCGACACGCAACTCCACGGAGAGTGCACCATCGCCTCGGACGATGAAAGGTGGGACGACCTCTGAAATCCGACCGACGAGGGTACTTCGGATGAGGACGAAGTGTTGTTGTAGTTTAGTTTATGTATCGTTTACTTTTAGTCTATGAACTATGTTTATGGCACTATGAAGTAACCACTCTTTTCTGCCATCGCCATAGTCGGCGGCGGCGGTGTGCCGTCCTACACGGTTCCACTACCCAGTCGTTGGGTTGGCTAGCTTTTGCTCACGTCAGAAACCACACACCAACCATGCGCCAACGGCAACCGGCCGTCCAAACGCACGGCCGGCACATAGCCATGGGAGTCGTTGCGTTGCGCATTCCTACTTTTTTTCCTTCCTTTCGCCCGCCCGGAGTCGCGGAGTCCGAGCCGTGCAATGCAGCGCGTGATCCGTCCACGCCACGGGAGTTGGTAAGGTAGAGCCAGGCGAGTGCCTGTCACTCACCAACCAGCTCCCATCAGCACCACCACCACCACCAAGCTAAGCTAGCTCCCCGCCTATAAGTACCGTCACGGCCGTGCCGAGTTAGCCAGCGACCGAGAGAACCACCTCGCCTCGCCTCGCTCACAAGCAACCGTCTCCCACCTTTCGCCGCCCAGCGCACGCACGCAAGAACCAGCCACCGGCAGCTAGCAAGCAATCATGTGGGTGACGTCGATGCCGCAGGTGTGGGACGAGGAGGCGCGGAGCGGCGGCGGGGGCAAGGCCAGCGGCATGGTGACGCCGGCGCCGGCGACCGCGCTGCTGGGGTCGCTGGCGGGCTGGCTCTCCCGCGTCGCGGACCCGCCGGCGCCCAGGGTGTGCGGCCAGCCGGGCGGCCCGCCGGTGACCGCGCCCAGGGTGACGCTCCGCGACGGGCGGCACCTCGCCTACTGCGAGAGCGGCGTGCCCAGGGAGCAGGCCAAGTTCAAGGTCGTCTTCTCCCACGGATTCACCGGCTCCCGCGAGGACAGCGTCCGCGCCACCCAGGTACTCCCATCCACGACGATCATCGCAAACCTGCCAGCGCCGGCTAGCTGCTTCCATGGTCGATCGCCGTCCTAGTAGCTGGTCTGATCGCGTCAAATGCGCGTAGAGACATCGCAACTTTGGTAGCTGATTAAAGTAGGGATTTTTAGCCGAGCTGTACGCACGAATGATTCTTTGCTTAGCACGGATGGTTCGCCAATGAATAATTAGCGCGTGATTGCGATGGTCGCTGTCGGCGGTGCCTAAAGCTAAAGCTGGGCGTGAGCTGGAGTGTGCAAGCTGGGTGAGAGGTCCGTCGAGGCGTCGACTGTTTGTTTGGTGAGCCGGCGTTGTCGACTCTGATGGTAACGGGCAGCCATGTCTCTGCCCAACGCGTGGGAAAGAAAAGTCGTTGAAGGTTGGTGCGCCGGTTGTTTTTTTTTTCAATCCTACGAGTACTAGGTCAAAGTCTGTTTTTTCAGTTTGAAAGCGAGACAAATAAGAAGGTTTAGGGACCTTAATCTCATCATCAACCAAATATTATTTGTGGGAAAAAGGACATGTTTCGGTATATATCCCAATCATAGGACATGTTCTTGTTAAACCATGGTGATAGTGAGTATGGGCAAATGGAGTACGAGCTTTAGGGAGCCCTTTATTGTGAACTTCTTAAATATTATTTTGAAGTTTCAAAAAAAGTCTGGAAAAAATCTTAGATGTAGACAAAGTTGTATTCTATATAGTATCAATTTGTAATGTCTCAAATAAAAATAGCTTATATTTTGCGCTACACCAAGATGACAAACTGACATTTGTAAGTAGTGAATAATGCAAAATTTCAACTCTTTCAATATTGTGCCGCCCCCGAGTATTTTTCTAGGATCCTTGTTCAAAGTCCGAGTTTTCAGTTTGAAAACGACACAAAAAAGAAGAAGGTTTGTGACTTAATCTCATCAATCATCAACAAAGATTATTTTGTGGAAAAAAAGGACATGTTTGGGTATATATCCCAATCATATGCCAGTACATCTCCTTCTGGTAGTACCTCACTGTCCGTACAAGGACACCTTCAGTGATGGACAGAATTGGCAGCCGCGGAAATCCAAAGCTTCCTTCCTTCCTTCCCAGTTGAGCCAAGCGTCACGTTACTTTGGCCGGAATCTTCCTCTACGGCGGCGCGGCTCTAGACGGAATCTCAGTATCAGCCAGTTTGAACGTGTCCGGTAAAGACCAGAAACCGGTCAGCGTGTGGACGAGCGAGGTGCGCCAGAAAACTCGGAAGACGCAAACATTTAATTACGTCTCCGTGCTCGCCGGCCACCTACCTCCTCCTTCTAGATGGCGGCGGCTTCTTCTCGGCGACCGAGGGTGGATCGCACGTCACGGTCTTAGTCCTCCACTCCTCCTACTCCTACCAAATTGGCCAACGGCCGGCAAGGAGAGGAGAGATCCACCCAACCCAACCCAACCCATTGCTCTGCTCCGCTGCTGCTGTAGCTCGCGGCGGGCGGCGGCAATGGAGCTGCTCTGCAAGGCGCCGGTGCTGAGCTGCGGGGCCAGGCGCGGCGGGCCAATCGCGGCGGCGGGATCGCCCATGGGCCCTCTGGTAGGCGCGCTCGGGAGGTTGATCTACAGGGCCGTGAAGCCGCCCCCGCCGCCGCGGATCTGCGGGACGCCCGGCGGCCCGCCCGTGACGGCGCCGAGGGTCAGGCTCAGCGACGGGCGCCACCTCGCTTACGCCGAGTCCGGGGCGCGAAAGGAGGAGGCGCGCTACAAGGTCGTCTTCTCCCACGGCTTCACCGGCTCGCGCCTCGACACCATCCGCGCCTCGCCGGTCAGTAGTCCACGCGCTCCTCGGGTGCTCTGTATCCCCCGCAACCTAGGAAGCAAACGATTTTGAAGTGGATTGATTGACGAATTGGGGATCATCCGCTGAAAAGATCGTACTAGCTTAATTTGGATGTTCAGAGTGTCATTTTCGGTTGCTCTTCAAGAATTACTGGGATAAATCAACTACATTGCATGAATGCGCAATTTGGTGGCACATATTCTTCATGGATATGATTGCGGTACCGGATTGTTCATAGAATATCCAAGCAAAACCCTCCACGCCAGCTCTATACTAAATTCAGATTAGTTGGTGTGATGGCCTACCTTTGCAATGCCATCCACAGGCTCTTTGCTTGTTGTAGCTTGTGAAATGCCTGTTCTATTTTTATCTACTTGATGACCATGTCATATATGCTGTACGTTTCCTCTGAATGTTTTCCTGATATGTCTGTGCTGGCCAATTCCTTTTTCTGCAAAGTTCCAACCTGACAATGAGTAAATTCTTGCCTGTTCAGTTGGTACAAATACTAACGTGTAAACCTAATGTCTGTTTCCAGGAAGTGGCTGAAGAGCTAGGCGTGTACATGGTGGGTTTCGATCGTGCCGGTTACGGCGAGAGCGACCCAAACCCCAACCGATCTGTGAAGAGCGCCGCTCTCGATGTCGAGGAGCTTGCTGATGCACTAGGATTGGGTCCTAAATTCTACGTGATTGGCATCTCCCTCGGCTGCCATGCTGTCTGGGGCGCCCTGAAGTACATCCCTGAAAGGTAAGCAACTCGTGGTGCCAGTCATACCTAAGAAGACTGTGACCAACAAACCAAATTGCTAATGGGTCTGTCTCAAGGATAATGTTTGATAAAAGGGGATCACTATGTGCTGCAGGATTGCTGGTGCTGCGATGATGGCGCCGGTGGTGAACCATTGGTGGTCGGGTTTCCCTGCTGATCTTGCCGCGGAGGTGTACAACAAGCAGGAGGTGGGCGACCAGTGGGCGCTGCGCGTGTCGCACCATGCTCCCGGCATCCTCCACTGGTGGATGGAGCAGAGCTGGCTGCCCACCTCCACAGTCGTAGCTGGCACCACCCCACTCCCCAACAAACGTGATGCTGAGATCCGAACCAAGCTGAAGGCAGACGGCACGTTCCAGCAGGTCGACCTCGGTTCCACCACTGACATGATCCAGCTGCAAAGCTTCTTATTTTGCTTAACAAGATTTCTCTGATACTGCAGAAGATGGAATTGGCGACACAGCAGGGCATCCACGAGTCGTACTACCGCGACATGACGGTGATGTTTGGCAAGTGGGAGTTCGACCCGATGAGCCTGCCGAAGCCGCCTTGCCCCGTCCACATCTGGCAGGGCGACGAGGATGGGCTGGTGCCGGTGGTGCTGCAGAGATACATCGCCAGCCGGCTCAGCTGGGTGAACTACCACGAGCTCTCTGAAACCGGACATTTCCTTTCGCCAGTCCCCGGGCTAGGAGACACCGTTCTTAGGACCCTTTTCGGTTAGCTGAGCCTGCAATGTAGCCATTGATCAGGAGCAGCAGAAGCAGAAGCAGCAGCAGCTCAGTACATACGGTGCTGAAGTATAGCGTTCTTCCGGTACATTGATTTGTTCTAAGGCGGTCGGGTAATCGCTGATTAGCGATGATGATGTGTTATTATAGATGAAAGATGGAAGGGTGGTGTAAGATGAACTGTTTTTTGTCGTGGATGTTGCCGCCCGTGGCCAGGATGTCTGCGCAAAATTGTGCTCAAACCTTGGTAACGAGAAAATGGAACTATTATACCATGATCTTTTATTTCTTGGAACCCTGTGTTTCTGATTTTGTTCTACGAGAGGTCTACAAGTGGAACGATATATATGTGTTGTGTTCAGTCCAGAACCAGTTCGTTTTGGCTCTGGCCTAGATTTGCCGTACAACAATGTTGTCATCTTGGGTTTGGTTGGGGCGGCGAGACGGCGGCCGTTGCCCCAAAGGCCCAAACTAGGAACAATGTCCTACCCGTCCGATCACTGTTCTGTTGGTGCGCTTAGCAAAGGGCAAACTAAAACGACTTGTTAAAATGGCTAATGAAAATGCCACTCAAACTAGTGTGACATATTATCTCGATATGAGGCTTATTTAGTATTAATGGGAGTTGGATTATTCTAATGGTACTATTTCAAGAATTAAAATCGAAGACTTTCTAATACACCCATGCCGGCTATGCCTTCCATCAAATGATTGACAGTAGGCTTTTGGTAAGCGGATCCAAGAGCGCTGACTTGGTATTAATATGTTTCATTTTAATGGTTTGACCCTAGATTTTGTCCATCGCAACGTGATGCCTAATGTTAACGTGTTTGTCCAAACAACTCGATTACTTTTCACTCAAAATAGAAAATTGTCGTCTACCACTTTTAAATCCGGAGTAAATTCTTAAGCAATAGGGATTGTTTAGAGCTTTTCCATTATATAGGTGTCTGCAACTGCAAGGGTGAAGATATAACCTAACATCGATTTCTTAGTATTCACACACATGAAAAAACCCGCATCTGAGTAACCTATAACCTCAAGGTCATTAGATCTCTTATGTGTAAGCATGTATCCCTTAGTACCTTGTAAATATCGTAAGACTTCTTAACTGCTTTCAAATGGTCAAATCTTGGATTTGACTGAAATCATCCAATTACCCTAGTAACGAATGCTAAGTCTCCCGACAAACTTGAGCATACATAAGCCTCCCGACAACTAAACAATAAAGAATCACCTTCATTTCATCATTCTCTATGACTCCTTGGAGTTTTGAATGAACCAAACTTATCGGAAAGTCAAAATGGAGCCCGAGCTCCATGGAGCTCGGGTCTCCAAAAAAATTTGAATCCACAGATTTTTGTTTCAAAAAATTCTGAAAAAAATTATGGTCGTAGATAATACTATGATCTACCACTGTAAAAAATTTCAACCACAAAATCAAAATATTTTGATCTATACAAAAAAGAGAAATCTGGCAAGATTTTAAATTTTTCAGATTGCGCACTGTTCACCGAATCAGATCTGCAGATTTCTCTTTTTTTGCTCAGAACAGAATATAAGGAATTTTTGATTGAAAATTTTCACAGTGGTAGATCACAATATTATATACAACCATAATTATTTTCAGAATTTTTCGAAACAAAAATTTGTGGATTCAATTTTTTTTTAGGAAACCGAGCTCCATGGAGCTCGGCCTCCATATCGCCGCACCCCCAAACTTATCGCTCTCTTGGAGCAAGCACAATAGAACAAAATTTTGCATATTGTAATACTTGTGGGTAATGGTCCTCTAGACCTATCCCGCTAAATCTCAATCGCTAAAACACAAGAGATATCACTGAGATCCTTCAAATCTCTTGGTTTCATGTAGCATATTGTTATCACTACTTGCACGACTAATATGGGGTGTGTCGGTGTGGCTAAGTTGCGATGCGTACGGGGCTGAGGCATGGCAAGACGATGCAGAGCCTCTCCTCATCGGCGGCGTGTTCCTAGCGAAAGCCGGCGAGCCATTCCGTCGAGGGTGGCCTCCATGAAGCATGTGCGCCGACATGATCTAAGTGGAGGCGTTTTATGGCAGTTGATGTGACACCAAATTAAGTTCATCAATTAGGGTTTCTAATTTTGGAATTTCCATCTGATTTTTAAATTTAAGTGATCTCCTAATTTCCTTAGCTAATTAAGTATGAAATTAGGATAAACATGATGCTTCTAATGCTAATTCTATTAACTCAAACATGAATCTAAACTAAACATGGATAATTAGAATAACATCGTGAACTAGACATGCAACTAGCCTTAAGCAACATTACTATGAATGCTAACCAAACATAATTAACACTAATATTAATCAAACCAAGTCTAACACTAATGTTAGCGGCCACGTGGAGCCCCTTTAGTCCCGGTTCATAACACAACCGGGACTAAAGGGTGGGGCCTTTAGTCCCGATTGCGCAATCGGGACTAAAGACCCTTTGGGCCCGGGACGAAAGCCATGTTTTCCACTAGTGTAACTACTAAACAAAAGCTAATAGGATTCAAGTTAGGCTATCAACTGCACTAATACCAAATGTTAGTGCAAATTAACATTCTTATGATTAGCCTAATACAAGAACGCCTAATCTCGGAAAGAGGCTAACCATTGCTTGGGAGGCCATCAATAACTCATCGCCATCTCGAGAACATAGTCGTACGCTTGATGAAGATTCGGTCATAGCTAGTTTTCGCGGCGGGTGGCGCAATCCTTCGAGACTCCACCGGCACCACCATTGGCGGAGCCATCGGGTGTGCAGGGTGTGCCCTGGCACACCCAGAAGTTCTGTGAATTTTTTGGGAGTAATTCAGCTCTAGACAACGTGTCACGTAACAGCCAATAAAAAACAAATTTCACTAGAAAGAAAATGACAAATCCAGGGAATTGCTCAATTTAGTCGGCCCATTAGTGGCTACAGCCCATAGGGCCTCCCGAAGTTGCTCTCGTTCGGTCGTTCCCAGTTCTTGCACTGGTGCTTCCTCGTTTCCTCTCGTTCCCAGTCGATTCCGCTTTTGCTCTAGCTCAAATACCTAATTTCGTCACCTCTTCAACTCGGCTGCCGGCGGCGGGAGCAAATCAATGGCACATCGGAGGCAATCAGGCGTTGAGATTTGAGAGCTCCGGCCGAGCCGAGCAAGAGCAAGAGCAGCAACGCCAGCGCTAGGCCGCCAGCACGCCGCCAGCCAGCTGAGCAACAGCAGCAGCGCCAGCGCCAGGCCTCCAGCACGCTGCACGCCGCCGGCCGAGCAATAGCAGCAGCGCCAGCAGCGGCCCCTAGGTAATCATCGGCGCACAAAGCCACGACCTAAATCTGTCTTTTTTTCCACTACTAGTCTGTTAGTATTAGTATCTTATACTGTTGCATGTAGCTATTTTTTGTGCCACTTCCGTAGTTCTTGATTCTAGTTTGGTTTACTTTTCTTGTAGAATCGTCAGGAATGAAGAGAAATGGTTGTGATATTGAGTCCCTTTTCCTGAAGCATCAAGCAAAGAAATTAGCTTCCTCTTCGTCACCAGTGGTTGTGGTCAATGTAGAAGCTGAAATTGAGATTGAAACTGAAGTTCAAGCAACAACAACAACTGAAGTTCAAGCAGTAACAACAACACCATCACCCCATTTTCCTGAAACTGAAGCCGACACATATCTTCCATTCGAATGTGATCCAGCAAAGAGGATTCCTATTTCAAGTTATGATGTAAATGATCAAGATGATGTTCGGAGAAGGTATATTGCAAAAGGTCCATTCCAGCCATATGGACATGATTTTCCGGTCAGAAAAATTTATGGAAAAAACCGACACTTTAGTTTTGTTTGGTTTGATAATTACCATTGGCTGGAATATAGTGTCTCAAAAGATGCCGGGTTTTGCTTTGTATGCTATTTGTTCAAAGCGAGGGGAAATGGAGGACCGGGAGGTGATACCTTTGTCAACAGTGGCTGGAGAAATTATCACAGACCTGATGCACTGGGCAAACATGTGGGTGGTGTAAGCAGCATTCACAACCAAGCTCAAGAGAAGTATAATTTATTTGTGACACCCAATACCTCAATTGACCATGTTATTGTGAAGGTGTCTAAAGAGGATTTGCGTCTTTACATGACTAGGCTTACTTATTCACTTAGATGTTTAAGGTTTCTTTTAAAGCAAGGGTTGGCATTCCGTGGACATGATGAGAGTGAAGAATCTGAAAATAGAGGGAATTTTCTTGAACTATTGGATTGGCTTGTGGAAAGTAATGAAGATGTTAATAAGGTTGTGAAGAATGCTCCCAGAAATTGCAAATTGACTAGTCCAACAATCCAAAATACGGACTATGGTGATTGCTTTTGAGTCATTTGAGTTTGTTTTCCATGGCCACTTGATGCTTGCTATTCTTGGCCACACGAATGAGTTGTCTCAAGCATTGCAAAAGGGAGATCAAGATATTGTTAATGCAATGGGACTTGTTAAGGTTGCAAAAGATAAAATGCAACATATGAGATCTCATGGATGGGAGGAATTTCTAGCAAAGGTGACACTATTTTGCAACAAATATGGCATTGAAGTTCCTTTGTTGGGTGACACATATGTGCCTCATGGAAGATCATTACGGTTTTATCATACACAAACGAATGATGATCATTTTAGAAGGCAAGTCTATCTTGGTGTTGTTGATCAAGTTATCCAAGAGCTTAACAATCGGTTTGATGAAGTTAATATGGAGTTGCTTGTTTGCATGTCATGCTTGAATCCCACCAATTCATTTGCTTCTTATGACGCACACAAGGTAATGAGGCTTGCCGAGTTTTATCCCAAGGACATATCAACCACAAATTTGGTAAGGCTTGAGTTCCAACTTGGCACCTTTATTGATGATATGAGAAAAGATGAAAGGTTCAAATGCCTAAATACTCTTGGTGAGCTCTCTATTAAGCTTGTTGAAACAAAGAAACATGTGATTTATGACTTGGTGTACTTACTTCTGAAGTTGGTATTGATCTTACCGGGTTCTACGGCGAGTGTTGAAAGAGTGTTTTCCACAATGAGCCTAGTGAAGAATAAATTGAGAAATAGCATGGGTGATGACCTCTTGAACTATTGCTTGGTGACCTTTATCGAGCGATCTCTGTTCTTGGAAGTTAGCGAGGATGACATACTTGGTAGTTTCATGGCAATGCGGAGGCATAAAGTAGATCCATAATTTTCTACTCATATTATCTTTTGGTCATGTAAGACTAATTAATATTCTCAACTATCTGTACGGTTACTTTTGCTAACTTGAAACATATTCCGTGAGCTGTAATATTGTGAGACTTGATCTAGTTATGTATATTGTTCTTTTCCGTGAAATTATGGATTACATGTGATGTCAAAAAAAAAATTTGGAGTGTGGCACACCCTGTGATAATTTCCTAGCTCCGCCACTGGGCACCACCAAGGGTGTAGCCGATGGAAGAACATGAGGGGCCTCTTGGTCCAGACCTCTGCTTAAGATCGGGTTGGTTGTGATTTATTGGGAGAGAGTGCACCGTAGCGAGATTGTCATGCTGTACGGGAGCTAAATCTCTCTTTTAATATAGGGCTAGGGACTCAACTTAGGGGACGTTGGAGGCGTTTCAGTTCGTCGTGCATCAACTTAGGGGAAGATTAATTCCAACAACAACCATCCTTCACTAACCCTAGCATAAGTTACATTAAATTTGATAAATGTACCTTAGGCTCAGCTTAAACTAAAATGTAGATTTTTTATAAAACAACTCTATGAACTTTGCAATATGTTTGGATTATAAAATTTTACATTTTTTAAGCTAACTATCACGGGATATCAAATGGTCGGTATAATTATTTTGAAGTAAGTGTTTTGATGACGCGGCCGTGACCCCACAATAGAAGCCTGACAAGTGTGATCACTTTGTTCTAATCACCTTAAATGGTGTGAATTAGGAGTCTGGCCGTTAGGTTAATCTCATCACAATCACGTTCGAACATCATGGACCACAGAAACAAATGGTCATGTAGGGTTTCTCATTTTCTAGTCAGTTTGTTCCTCTTTGTTATTTCGAGTATCTTGTTGTGTGCATATGGGCTCGGATCAGGGGCGGATCCAGGGGGGTGCTAGCAGGGGTCAGACCCCCCCAACCTTCGGCCCCCCTCAACAAAATTCGTATGTAGTACTGATACTTAGTATAGTATATACAGCAGTTAATTACTATTATTGCTCGGCCGTTAGGCAAAGAAATAGAAACGCAGTCCCTGTGCTACATGAGACCAAGCCCAACAGGGCAACAACAGCCCACATCCATTAGTATCTGATAAAACTACTGCCCTCCTGATGGACCTAGTAGTACCAATCGACTCATTGCCTCTTGTTAGGCTTAGCTGATTGCCGCTGTCCGCGCGCGTTAGGGCATAGCCAGCAGCTGCCACACGGTAGTAGTTAGTAGTTTGTGGATCAATACAAAATTACATACTACGACCCATTATAAATTATAGTTGTATCGTATAAAGCAAATGATTAATTGAAATTTGTTTTCGATTTTCTTGATATGGGAAGGCGAGAGTACGTTTTTGGTACTACAGAATAGTTTATAACGAGATTAAATTGCCGCAAAAGCATATATTGTATTATATTGAGAATAAACTCTTTTCATAGCGATAGGTTTCCTTGATGTACATCATTTCCATATTAACAGAATGTAGCTTTCTTTCAAACGCAAAGCATATATCATTGTGATCAATTTTATATTGGAAGTTGCTATATACTTCTTGTTTCGAAAACAGAAGTTGATATATACTGGTTACATGTGTAAAAAAATCTTCGCCCCCCTCATACTCAAATCCTGGCTCCGCCCCTGGCTCGGATACTACAACCAAACCAATCAAATTCGCTGCCACCACAAAAATAAGCATTTCAGGCAGGCGGCAGCATCTCGTGCGTCATTTTTAGGTGGCCTGCATAGCTAGTAGCATTAGCAAGCTGGTTGGCCGCCAGCACGATCATCAATCAGATGAGTCACGGAGAGGAGAACCTTGCTGCTGAAGCTCCCCGCAGCAGCAATCAGTCAACGCGTGTTTGGTAACCCACGCACTCCTTAGTCAGGACTTGCGGATGCAAAAACGAGGCGTTTGGTGGCCTGGTCCAGCCGCGTTCCTGCATGGCACGAAACTTAAAGCAGCGTCGGGCCAGACCCGATAGGAACGGCCGAATCGGCCGTTTCCACTGAGCCACCCTCTTTTACTCTGTTCCGGTGTAGGCGTGGGGAACGCGGAGCCGAGCTCGTCCGCCCCTCGGAGATGGCGCGAGCTTGCGCGCAGCCGAGAAAACGGCGGGACAAATTTCGGTCACCGCCCATCGATTTCGCTCCCCTATTTCACCCCCTCCGCCTCGCCGTCGGAACTCCCGCCACCATTTCCCACCCCTCCTCCGAGCTCTACTCTTTTCAGATCTAACACAGAGGAGCAAGAAAGCGGCGGATACTGCTCCGGCAATCGGAGCTGGTCGTCGCCGAGATGTCCGAGATGTCGTACTCCTCCTCCTCCGGCTCCGTTCCTTCCCCAGCTGTACGAAGCTTGACTGTAAGTCCTTCGTTTGTACACCTAGATCTAGTACTATGTGGTTAATATTAGTACATCTTTAGGTGTTCATGCGGTAGATCTTTTATCTAGCAGCCCATGCCTAGATCTTGATGCGGTACATCTTGTAGATCAACCATTAGCTCCTCATGCGGTAAATATTTTATCTAGCAGACCATGCCTAGCTCTTGATGTGGTACATCTTCTAGATCGACCATTAGTTCGTCATGCTTAGGTACTGATGCGGTAGTTCATCTATGTAGGACCCTGATCTTTCCTCTACGTCTGTGATGCCTTTACCCGCGAAGCCGCTGCAGTACATACCGGCCACAGATGCATTCGTCGCAGAGGTAGGGGCAAAGGCCAGCAGTGCGGTCGGGTCGGTGCCTCGAGTGTTCGTCTCGGTGCGAAGGAGAAGATCTCAGAATAATCCAATGCAGTGGCCAGCAGCTTTGTCCACCTTCGTCCTCAATAGGATGGCTGAGCTCGTGAAGGATGGGCTCGATATTGACAAGGGAATCAAAGACGCCAGTTTGGAGAAGATTTGCAAAGATGTTCTCCTATTCTGCAAAGCCAAGGTCAGCAACATGCAGTTGTATAATCATCTCAGAAAGTGGAAGACCAGGTGGAACCATCTCCGCACTTTGGCACAAGTCGAAGGAGTGCAATGGCGTGAGGAGTCAAGCACTTTCTACATGGACGATACGGCATTCCTCAAACATGTGGCCGTAAGCTATCTCAGTTCAGTTCTTCATAATCTGTACTTCTGTGTCTCCAATTGTCTACTTCAAATGTCATCATGTGCAAGTGCCATCATGTGTCCCCAATTCAGGTTAACCCTAAGGACGAATGCTTCATCAACACGCCAATTGAGAACTATGACCAGATGAAGATCATATTCGGCAAACCGCGTGTGTCGAATCCTCTGTCGGTCAACACGCTCCACCTTGCTCTTAGCTACCTCATGGATCATGAAGAGGCGCGTGTCGCCTATCTTGCCGGGGATGAGGAAACCAGAAAGAAGTGGTACTTCACCTACTATCGCGCCTTCTACGAGCTGGCGGCAGGGTTTTGATGTTGTTGCTGCTTACGTGATTGCTGTCATGCCCTCTAATATGTCCCCTATTATGTAGAACTTCATAAAACTGATGGCAGACTTGTATATTTTGCGAGGCGGTATACTAAACCCCTCAGATGACAAACTTGTGGTGCATCACCAGCAGATCAACTTGTGCTGAATTTGTGATGCACCACCTATTTTGCTAACTAGTTAGGGCATGTTAATTCAAGCCTATGCTTCGGCATGTTTAGACATGGTATGTAGAATATTGTTGGTAACTGTGCACCACTCGGGCAACAAGGTAAGCACATCAAGTCACTTGCATGTAACCAAGCACCATGAAATTAGCACTGTGAACACTTTAACGCAACCAAACGACGTAGGCTTGAAAATTTGCATGCTGTGAAACGGAGCTAGCCAGAACATTGTTACCAGCCAAACGAGCTGCACAGCATGGCTGAGCCCTCGTTTGTTCAGGGCCAGACCCGCCAGAGCCACGGATGCAGAGACACCGAAAAACGTCCGAGCAACCAAACACGCCCAGCAGCAGCACAACTAATCAGAACGAACGAAACCGAAATAATGCAGCCTCACTCACTCACAAAAGAAAGCAGTGTAGCCCCGCTCGGCGACGCAATGAGCTAATCAGGCTGATGATTGATCGATAAGCGAAGCGAATCCCCGGCCAACCAACCAACCAACCAACCTGGCCGCCGAAACGGCGCGCCCGTATATGTCGACAGAAAGAAAATTAGCGCCCGGACAGACACACAGCTCGATCATACTGTACATACGTAGCACTGCTAGCTAGCTGGAATACGTATCATACCTTCCTCCCTATCCCGTCCCAAATGGCAACACGGCCAGCCCATGCCACGCGAAAAGAAGAAGCAAAAACGCGTGCGTCCAGCCAGCCCGTGAGCCAGCGCGGCCGCTTTCTGTAGTACGTACGTGCAGACGAAACAGCATGCAGAATGAAGCAAGCAATGGCCCGTCCGCGAGTAAAATGCATCTGTACTTCTTATACTCGTGATTCGATTTAGTCCTCATATTCCAGATTTACAGAATTATCACTATAAACTTGTATTGGTGACTCGCTTTAGTCCTAAGTAAGCTTCGCTCAGCATTTGTGTGCCCACGTGTACGGCCAGGTGGCATGGACGGGCATATGTGTATTTATCGGTATGCTATACCCAAACTTTTTGGTAAACTATTCAAATTATATGGTACAACCATCAATTTTGGTTTAGTTCCTATAAAAACAATCCACCTAGTGACAGAAGGATGTTGGTTAGTGGAATGGACACGAAGATCCACCTAGTGACTCGCTTTTTGGTTTTTTCACTATTTTTCATCCTTTTCATGGTAATTTTTTTATTTTGAATATCCGTTGACAAAATGTTGGTCCAGCCCCTGCCAGGTGGACATGGTCCCACCCGTCAGAGAGCAGCTAACTATGCAGCCATGTAATTTTTGCTACCCCACTAGTAGAAAAAGGGGATTCAGTCCCGGTTGGTAAGGGGCTTTAGTCCTGGTTGGCCAACCGGGACTGGGCGGAGCCGAGCGCGGGCGGGTGGAGGACTTTTAGTCCCGGTTGGTAACACCAACCAGGACTACAGGTTTTCTTTTTTTCTTTACAATTATTTTTCAGGGTTTAGGGTTTCGAATTTTATGTTTTTCATCGTATGGAGATCACGTCGATGCGCCAAAAACAATTTTTCGTATACATAAAGTTCATACTACATGGAGATCACGTTGATGCGTATATACATACACATGCAATTTGGTAGATATATCTATTTAATTACACGGAGATCACTAATTTACATGGACGCATTATCAGGATATCTCCGGTTTCAGATATGACCTCCGCAAGCAAAAATCCTGTCAATTCCTTTTGAATTGCTTTTACGCGGTCCTCTGGTAGGAGCGTGTTCCGCTTCCTTTTCATCTTTAAAAGAAGGAGATCAATATGAATATATGAGTTGTGTGTATATATATCAAATCATCATAAAAAAATTATGAATGAAACTCAACACAATTAATGGTAATAAAATAAAATTATAAATAGTGTTTTAAATAATACACGAAAATTACTTAATTCCGGAAGTGTTGCGCACATTTTTTTTTTTCAAAAATAGAATCCAGTCGGCTTTGGCAAGACCGACTGGAGCCTGTCGTCGTTGGCGAGGACGACTACGGTCCTGTCGTCTTTGCTGAGGACGACGACGGTCCTGTCGGCTTTGCTGACGACGAGTACGTCGCCGGCGACGTCGACCGACGCGGGGAGGAAATCGTCTTCGGCGTGGACGACAGGGTGGGCCTAGTCGGCATCGGCGAAGCCGACTAGTACTTGGCCGACACCCTGCCCTTCCCTCTTTTCCTCCCTCTCTCTTTCCTCTCTTTCTCTCTTTCCTCTCACTTCCGTCGCCTTTCTCCCGCGTTTTTGTTCCCGCCGTTTTCCTACCGCGTTATTTTTCCCGCCCTTATGGCGGCGCGCTTTTTCCCGAGTGAGCCTATGTAGTGAATGCAAGGTGAAGGAGGTTGCCGATTTATCTGATATGTTTGACATGAAGTTTTTCAGTTGATACGATACAGAATGACAACAGTGGATCAGTTGTCCTAACAATCTTAGTCATACTCCTGCCTAGGCCTATAATACTCGTACTCATAGTCGCCATCATCGTCGTCGTCGCTGTCATCGTACTCATACGGCGCTCGTGGCTCGAACCTCGAGGGGTGAGCACCCCCGGACTGCATGTTAGGGTAGCATAGGCGGGGGTTATCGCCAGCCATGATGTAGTTCATAACGCCCTGGAGAGTCCGGCCAGCCCACCACAGCCGACGGCCGGCCTCGTTGAAGTCCGAAGGAGGAGGGCCATCCCCCTCGTACCTGGCGAGCGCCCTCTCACGCCGATTGATGAAGAAGGCTTCCCAAGTCGGGCGGTAGTCGGGATGCCAGGCCGGATCCATCCGCTGCTCCGGTGTGAGCTCGAGGTAGTAGTGGTTCGTGATGGCCGCCCGGCGCGCCACACCTTGAGGGACAGGAGGGACCGGCACGCCTCCGGCGCTCAGCCTCCAGTCGGCGGGGACGCGGTAGCCGGGCGGGCAGGGGTAGTTCGAGGCGGAAAGCTCCTCCGCTTGACGGTAGGTTAGTACGGTGGAAGCCATGGGAGAGTGATGAGGTTGCAGATATGAGTTTAGATGTGATATGGCAATGACGGCCAAGCCTTCGTATATATAGGAGAAGCTAGCACACGGATCGTGTGTTTCCTTCGAGCGCTTGTGAGCCGTTGGATCAGAGTTGTGTTTCTTTCGAGTGCTTGTGAGCTGTTGGATCGTATGCACACGGATCGTGGAAGGAGAAGAAAAGGATAAGAGAGGAGGAACATGGAGGTGTCGGCATGGTAGGAGTAAGGACGTGCAGACAGGCCGAAAGGCTGGGGCCCACACTGTGTAGTCGGCTTCGGCGAGGACGATAAGAGGTTCTGCATATTTCTCCCGCGTCCGCCCATTTTCACCTCTCCCGCCCTTTTCCTCCCGCGTTTTTGTTCCCGCCCTTCTGGTGGCGCTCTTTTTCCCGGGTGAGCCTATATATACCCCAGCAGATGTTGTGATGGAGGGGTGTGGTGCGTGGTTATTTCCTCAGTCGGATAGAAACGATGTCTGGTAGTTCGGGTCCTAGTTCGGAGCATAGGTCGTGGTGTGTTTTGTATCATGCCGCTATATGGACAGAAGGTAGTATTAGGGAGGGTAGGCCGAAGAGCTGTTATATGGAGCTAATTAGTGAGTGGGGCAACATTCGTGAGGTGGGAGAAATTATAGCCAAAAAAAACAAAATCCAGATGACCCCTGAAGAAATTTCAGATGAAATTGATGGGTGGCGGTGGAAGTGGCAGAGAATTAATGAGCTAAAAGCTATTGAGGCGGGGCTTAGGGACATGCCTATGACACCTAAGTCGAAGATAATCCATTTTTCGCCGGAGGCCTATGCATATCACGTGAAGGTAACTGAGTACCGAATTTATATTATGTTCGAATCTATTGGTATCGTACTAACTTATTTCCCTGATTTTGTGAATGTCCAGCACTGGCCTGCGGATGGACAGTTTGTGAACAAAGAGATCCCTCATTTTGGTTGGAT
The DNA here is from genome assembly GCA_012064385.1 of Puccinellia tenuiflora. Lineage (NCBI taxonomy): Eukaryota > Viridiplantae > Streptophyta > Magnoliopsida > Poales > Poaceae > Puccinellia > Puccinellia tenuiflora. Next base: position 3,585,307 of record QRDG01000150.1, on the reverse strand, counting down.
GGAAATGCTTTTTGGCGCATGTCCTGATGGGCCTGGAAATCTCCTTCACGCTGAAGCAGTGAAGAGGGCTATATCAAAGGCGAAGAGTGGTGGATCATCCAAGAAAGCCGTTCAAGATGATAGTGATGATGATTTCATGCCTCCTAAACGAGCTAACTCTAGACGTAAGTTGAAGACTGTTCGTGCATCGAAGGCCGTCGTCGATGAAAATAGTGATGACGACTTCATGCCTCCAACACGAGCACGTGGCAGAGGGAAGTGAAGTCGTTGATTCGAATTAGTTATCGTTGAGTTGCATGTAATATTTGTACCAGTAGTTGTTCTATGCAGTGTTTACAAGTAGTGAACTTCGTAACGTGGACATGTAGTGCTGTATGTTAAATTAATTTATGCAATGTGGAATGTTTCAAACTAAGTTCCACACTTATTACAAATTCAAACATAGTTCCACACTTATTACAAATTCAAACATAGTTCCACACTTATTACAAACTCAAACATAGTTCCACACTTATTACAAATTCAAACATAGTTCCACACTTATTACAAATTCAAACATAGTTCCTAGTTTCTTCCTCTCGCTCTTCGTCCTCGGCCACGCCCGTTACCCCGCGCACGCACGGGAGGTCTCTCTCCAGGAAAAGTGGGACAATCAGGGTCCCTATGACCAAATCTGTTGCATTGAAGGCATTGCATTGTCGGACCTCCGGCTTCGGATTCATCCATATCATTCCTGATGCGACGACACTGTCGTCTGCCTACCCCATCACGCAAAAGCTCAGGAGCTGGAATGTACCGCCTCTCACCAGGGGTTACACTGTTGAAGTTACCCATTAATCGAAATCCCATCATCTCACCTGTCCAAGTATTGACAACTGCCTCTTTCATATAATATGGAGACACGAAGGAGATTGCGTTCAACCGTAACTGCCTGCATGCAGCGAGGACATGGGAGCAAGGAAGGTGAAGCAATTTTGGTTTGTTGCAGGTGCACTCGCAAGTAGGCCTAACCTCATTACCAATCTTCACCTCATGCGTCCTCACTTCGTTTGCACATCCGAACTTGTTGTGGGCTAACCGGACCTCAAACCTCATTTCTTGATTCCCAACGGCAGTTACACTGTGGGAGGTACATTTTTCCAGCTTCTCATTCATGTATTTCGTAACCTTCTCACAATAAGGCGAGGTCGGGTTCTCCATCATATGCTTCACAGCTCTTTCACGTCTTTCTCTGAAATATTTCACGGTGCCATAGAAAATACCCTCCACGATGGCTGTAAGTGGCAACGCACGGTTTCCTCTGAGGACAAAGTTGTATGATTCAGCCAGGTTCGTTGTCATGACACCGTATCTTGCTCCATGTGTGTCGTGCAACAAAGACCACCTCTCCAAAGGTTCATGCTCTATCCACTGCTCGAAAGTTTTAATTGTCCTCCCACTTCTTCTCCTAGTTCCAGGCGGGTCAAATCCCGGAAGGTCGCAAAGACCAACAGGCTCATCCTCCTCGACAGGTGGTCCTGTAGCTAACTGTGCAGCAACAGCTTCTGCATGTGCAGCAACAGCTGCTGCTCGTGCCCTCTTCCTGTCCCGAACATGTCTCTGCGTGCACAAATCAAGTCTGGCACGTATCTTCCTGTACTTCCATTGTTGGTTCTGCTTGCAGAGTTTCTTGAATAGGTTCATCAGGTCTTTATTTCTAAACTGCGAGTAGAAGTTAGCACCAAGATGGCGCATGCACCAACGGCTCTGCATGTCCTGCCATGGAGTCTGTTCCTCAGACGAAGGATTGGTGAGTGTCTTTATCGCGTTGAGTATACCTGCATGCCTGTCATGAAGGATGCACACGTTCGGCTTATCCTTCACAACTGCTATTTTCAGTTGCCTGAAGAACCAAGTCCAACTGTCAATGTTCTCGCTCTCCACAAAAGCAAATGCGAGGGGCACAACCATATTGTTACCGTCTTGACCAATTGCGGTAAGGATCTGTCCCCTATACTTGCCTGTGAGAAAGGTGCCATCTACACATATCACCGGACGACAGTGTCTGAAAGCCTCGATACATACGGCGAATGAGAAAAACACTCGATGCAGCACCCTCACAGTTGGGAACTCTGGCCTGAACATATCTTGGATATCTACATAGGTGCCTGGATTCCGGTTCTGCAGAGTATGCAACAGCCGGATAACAGAGTCATATGCGTCCAAATATGAACCAAATCTGTTTTCAAGCGCCGTATGCTTAGCCCTCCAAGCCTTGCCATAAGATATTTCATACTTAAATCTGACAGCCACTTTTGTTTGGAGGGCACTGACTTCCATCGCAGCGCAGGACACTATCTCCCTGTACAGCAACCGAGCTATAAGCGTGGAAGAAAGGTTACGGTGCTCTTCGGGGATATTATCAATTTCACACGAGTGAGGTACGAAGTCACTTATCCTCCAACTATAGCCATTCTTTGGGAGATGTCCATGCACCCGGCCGGGACAAGTTATTGTCTCGCATTCCATTGTCAAATATTTTTGATTCGACACGGTTGTTCTCATAACCCTGTGAGTCGACAATGCCCATTTAACGACTGCATCCCTCAAAGCTTGCTTGTCAGTATACAAAGCACCCTTCGCAATGTTATTCTCATGATATTCCCATGCCGAATCATGACCATCGTTTATGGTCATCGCTGTAGAGTGATCCTGATTCCATGCTGCAGGATTAGGTGCCTCATATGCGTTATCTTCCCCGTCTGACTCATCGGAATCATCGTCTTCACCACTATAGCCATCTGCATCTTCATGTTCCATCTCGTTCTGCATGTGCCCGTCTACCTCATCGCCATCCGCATCCGCACTTTCATATACCTCAGTGTCCCCTCCTTGTACTTGACTGCTCTGCCCCGACTCGTAACCACCACCACCAAAATCAGACCCATAATTTGACATAGAAATGTTAATCTCTTCACTTCCCTGACTAGGATCATAAGCACCCTCACCTTCATGGCCATTAAATTCCTCCTCAGGGGCAGTGACCTCGTTCAAGGCGGGAAGAACTAGGGCACAGGGAGAGCAATTCCTTTTTCCGCAGCCTTTTAAACCATCGCACCCAATCAGAATCACACTCTAGTGGTCTCAAAACGAAGTAAATATTCGTCCTTGAATGGCTCCACCAAGCATGAACACTGACGGTCTGTGTCTGACTATCAAGCCCTAAACTTCCCGCCAACCAATCTTTTACCTGACTTAACGACCATGTTTGAGGAGCTGGCAGGTCCACATCTATATACTGAAAATCACTCAGATCAGCTCCCGTATCACACATTTGGACTCTACCAGGACCATAGAAAAACCTGATCTTCACTAAATCAGACATCTGCACTGACAATATTTACTACCGTCACAAACTATTTTTTAACAACACATTTAAATACATTCAAAAAATCTAGCACCTCCACGAGCGTGAGAGGCGAATTATACCCTTGAAGCGTGAGAGGCGACGGCGTCCGGCGGTCTCGAATCAACGGCGCACCTCCACGAGCAGCACCACCACGCAGCCCTGAATCAGCACCACCACCCGCAGCCCTCCATCACCACCACCACCCGCCAACCATCACCACCACCACGAGCTATCCCATTAGGAGATCGGAGCTCCCCTAGCTTCCCTCAACCTTCTACTACCGATTAATGCTGACAAACGTGAAGATTGTTGGTCTAAATCGGTAGTTTAATTCGATTTTTGTGGAGAGTAGAGAGAGGAAATGAAGAACACGAAGAAGGCAGCGCAAGTGAGAGGAAAGAGAGAGAGGGGAAAGAGAGAAAGAGAGGAAAAGAGGGGAGGGCTGGGGAATTCAGGGCTGGTACTAGTCGGCATCGGCGATGCCGACTAGGCCCACCTTGTCGTCCTCGCCGAAGACGATTGGCTCCCGCGTCGGTCGACGCCGTCGGCATGCATGGCATGCACGAACACAGGACGTACTCGTCCTCAGCAAAGCCGACAGGACCGTCGTCGTCCTCAGCAAAGACGACAGGACCGTAGTCGTCCTCGCCAACGACGACAGGCTCCAGTCGGTCTTGCCAAAGCCGACTGGATTCTATTTTTGACAAAAATAAAATGTGCGCAACATTTCCGGAATTAAGTAATTTTCGTGTATTATTTAAAAAAAAATTCCATCAATTTGTCTCCGAGTTTTGCGGTTTTTACTGGCCATCATGTGAATGAACTCGTAAACGTAGTATCCACATAAATGAGTCCCCTGTGGTTGCCTCAGAAACCACTGTACGAGAATAGAATTCAATCAAATAATAATCAAGCATGATAATGACATTGAAACTAGAATTAAATAGATGCGCGGACCTAGGTAGTACTACTTACCTTGTTCAGAACAAAACTCAGCTTCGGTTTCCATTCACCGACTTCATGCTCGATGAACCGTTTTCAAACCCTGCCAGGCAAAGAAAATGAATAAAAAAGTTATTAATTACTTGATATCAGGAAATGAACGAAAGAGGGCGAGATAGTGCGATAATGATTGAAATTATCTCCGGAGCATAAGAACCAGGCTCTTGTATTTTTTAGTGTCTTTCCTTAATGAGTCCATGATTTTAACGGTTCCATCTCAATTCTAATGATTAGCAGAATCCAGTGGAAGTTGCGCACGTTTATATACGTTGTCATGCATAACTCATCTATTATACTTAACATCGAGTAATCAAAATAGAATGCGTACAAGACAGTAACACTCACTCGAAGTTGTAAGGAAATAATATTTCTGTTTTGGTATTTTGTCGCTTTAAAAACCTTAGCAAAAGTTCCTATGTGTCTTTGGCATAATGTTGTACGGTGTATTCATTATTTTTATCCGGGTCAATGAACCCAATGTCATAGATTCCGTCCCTTTTGCGTTCGAGAATCTTCATTCTGCATAATAGCGTACAAAAGAATAAAATGAGGATAATTCCAGACAATGAACGAGCTGAGCGAAAGACTTGAAATACATAAATAAATCAAAGTAGAGTATTGACCAAATCTAATACATAGTTCTCATAAAACATACATTGAAACTAACATACAACTATCTAATGCATTTAAATGCAGCAGCAAATGCGATCAAAATCGCATCTAAGGTAACCATTGATCTAACAGCATAATGATACCAAACCTCTCTCTCTCTTTATTAATGGCATATTTTCTAATCTTCAAGCGCATTGCATCCATCTTGATCTTATGATCATCGACGACATCGGCAAGATACAACTCCAATTTCATCTTCTCTTTTTCAATTTTTTTCAATTTTTCTTTCAAATCATCGTTTTCTTTTTCAACTAAATTTAACTTTTCGACAAGAGAGTCGGTTGAAATTTCCGGTTCACATACCTCCTAGATAAAAATATCAATGTCAAGTGTTGGTCGGCATAATTGTCATAAACACGAAATGAAACAAATAGTTATAAAAGATAATATACCACATCTGAATCATAGACCGAACGAGGGCCGACGGGGACGGATATCAAAACCATGGCACTATACATATGAACAAATAATCATACAAGTAAGAAAAATTATACAAGTAATAACTATGCATCTAAATCATACAAGTAAGAATTAAAAAAAAAAGATAAAAATAAGAGGCTCACCAAGGTGGTGCCGGCGACGGGACGGCGCGGGTGATCGACGTTGGTGAAGACAGGGACAGGACGACACTAAAACCCACAAATCATACTTTAATTTGAGCTCAAATTGCATATAGAACAAAAAACTCCCTAACTAGCTTAGGCATTTCATCAAACACCTAGCTAGCACTAGAAATATGAAATGAGCTAAACTAGCAATGAAATGAGCTAAACTAGCAATGCCGGATGAAGGATGAAGTTGCTAACCTTGGATAGATGGGGCGCCGCTAATCTTGCCAAATCGTGGAAAAAAATGGGGATGAACTCGAGCTCGGGAGAGGAAACAGAGGATAAAATGGGGATGAACTCGAGCAGGAAAAATGGAGATGGATGGCTCGGGGTGGAAGATGATATAGGGGTACCCTTTAGTCCCGGTTGGTATCACGAACCGGGAATAAAGGTCCATCTTTAGTACCGTTCCTGATACCAGCCGGGACTAAAGGTGCTCGCGCCGGCCCCACCTCTGCGGCTGCCTGCCGCAAGATCCCGTTTAAACAGGGACTAGGGCTGGTCGGCTTTCTAGCCGTTGGAACCTAGACTAAAGATCTCATCTGTCCCGGTTCCAATTATAGCCGGGACTAAAGGTCCGAATCGAAGCCCTGTTTTCTACTAGTGCCCCCCTGGTTCCAATTATGGAGTGTTGCACGCAGGAGCATGGTGTTGCAGCGCCGCGTCCTGAACGCACGGCGGGTGGAACTCCAGCACGGAGAGCATCTGGTATTTTTTGCAAAAAATTATATCGTTACTTTGCCACCTGCTCTCCGACAGGTGGGACCACGTCCACCTGGTTGCATTCGTGGACACATATTTGGTTGGCGAAACTAGTTAGGACTAAAACAAGTCACTAAAACTAACGCAACTTCGAGGGTGAGAATTCTGCAATTCTCGGAGTATGAGGACTAAATCGAACCGCATGCACAAGTAGAAGGACTCTAGGTGCATTTTACTCCCCGTGGGCAGGGGCGGACCTAAGTTCAACCAGCAGGGGTTACAGGACACCGGGTCCAAAGCATTTTCTTTGATAGATTACATGTAATTATAGTAAGTAACACCCCAAATTCAATTGAAATAAATATGTATGATCTACTAAGGACACCGGGTCATTTTGTGTCTAGGTTCGCCCCTGCCCGTGGGCCGTCGGTAGCACGTTGCTTCAAAGTCGAAGCAAGCAACGACGTGTTCCACCTCGATCGTGACAAGTTCGATCGGTTTAACTTTTCCAACGCTTTCGTGTCAGAACTAACAGAGACAGCCGTGTAGCGTAGGCAGGGAATGTGACGCACGAGTCGATTTCACGCATGTACCGTACGCGGGCGCACAAGACCGTGACGGTGGTCTCTTATTACTTTTTCTGTAAGGAAGGTGCTGCGCGCGTACGCACACCGTGTCGGCGCCAACCGAATTGCAGTGTCCGGCCGTATCGGGGAAAAAAAGGTACTCCTAGTAAAGTAAACCGAGTGGGAGGCGTCGACACCTTGCTTTAATCATTGCACATGCAGTCGGTTTGGTCCTCGCCGGAATTTCGAAGGAAGGGCTCCATCACGGATCCGTCTAACCCGATTAATCTATCGTGACACTATCAGTAAACAAAGAGCAACTACTGTAATATTTTTCCCACTAACATGTCATGATTGGTTCGAGATGCAGAGCCAATCAAGTCAACAGTGTCCACTCAGCACAATTTTACAGATCAGTACTAGTAGTACAAAAAAATGAGGATCTCGAGAGTGTCAGATAACTACGTACTGCTACGTAGCACCGACCGTAGAACTGGTAGTACCCATCCCAGACCCAGAGAAAAACATGGGCGGTTAGTCAAACGAAGATGACCAATCAAAACCGCGTCGCCACGATGTACACGCCGCCGCAGCTAGGCCTACAGTACTGTACTACAGCCATGCAGTGATGCAGGCCAGCCGCAACCCCGGCCGGCCGGATCCTTCCACCCTACAGCTAGCCTCGCCCTCGCGGTGCCGTGCCTACTTCACCGTCCTCCCGCGCCGTGTTGCTCTCCCTATATTTATTCCCACTCCTCGTCCTCCACCACCACCTCCACGCGCTCCATCCCATCGCACGCAGCTCCGCAAGCAAGCACACAGGACACCACACGACCGACCAACCCAACCGAATCCATGGCGACGTCGCGGGCGGACCTGGAGAAGGGCGGTCTGACGAAGCCGGGGAAGCAGGAGCCCGGCAAGGTGCCGTCGCCGCTGTACCCGCAGCACGAGGGGGAGCGGGAGTGGACGCCCTGGCTGGTGCCCACCATCTTCGTCGCCAACCTCGTCGTCTTCGTCCTCGCCATGTACTACAACAACTGCCCCGCCCACGCCACCAACAAGTCGCGCGCCGACGGACAGTGCGTCGCCCGCTTCCTCGGCCGCTTCTCCTTCCAGCCGCTCCGCCAGAACCCGCTCCTCGGACCGTCATCCGACATGTGAGCGCATTCAATCCGTTTCTCTCTCTCTCCTGCGTACCATTTCTTCCTCTCTTTTTTTGTTTCAGTTTATATCATGTTTCTTCCTCTGTTTCATCGGAATCGACTTACTCAGGTGCACCGATCGATCGATCGATGGTGTATACTACACGTATGAATCAATCTGTAACTGAAATTTCCCCGACGAGTAGCCACCAGTTGCCTTCTTCTTTGCTTGACTACCAAGCTAGTTTGCAGTTGTAGTGTCAGAGATTGGTTCCGAAGAACAATCATATATAGCATGACTGCCAATCGCCTGTGCCATACGTTCTGCAAACGCAACTTGCTCTCCATTTTCAGTCTCAAACAAATCACCATTTTTCTCCTGCGAGGAAAAAAAAAAAACAGCTAGTAGTGTTTGCTCACCTGTTCTGTCCCTTTACGACATTATTACTCTGATGAAAACTCTGAACACCAACTTTGCTAAAAGTAAAACGCTGGATAGATCAACTGAACTTTCCTAGTCCAGATCGATCCGGCACCGAAATTATATCGTAGGACACAAAGATGAGTCAGAGAACACTTGTAAAAACAACAAGTAGGGCACCACCACCACAAGTGCAAATGAGCTGGTTTTGCCTGTATCGGGGGCCGTACGTACCTCTCGTTCCATATACGGCATGTTGCGTCACGGGGTTCGCCTCATCGCCTGTATTGATGAGATGAGATGAGATCCTGACAGTTGCACTACTCCTGTGTTGAATTGAATTCGAATGCAGGATGGAGAAGATGGGCGCCCTGGTGTGGGACAAGGTGGTGAACGGCCACCAGGGGTGGCGCCTCGTCACCTGCATGTGGATGCATGCCGGCCTCCTCCACCTCCTCGCCAACATGCTCAGCCTCCTCTTCGTCGGCCTCCGCCTCGAGCAGCAGTTCGGATACGGTAATTATTACATTTCGAACATGCATCCAGGAAGATCATCAATCAATCGCCATTGTTGACGTTGACTGACCTGGCAAAATTAATCTTCTTCCTTGCATTGCAGTGAGGATCGGAGCGATCTACCTGCTCTCCGGGATCGGCGGCAGCGTGCTGTCCACGCTGTTCGTCAGGAACTCCATCACCGTGGGCGCGTCGGGGGCGCTCTTCGGCCTGCTGGGCGCCATGCTCGCGGAGCTCCTCACCAACTGGACCATCTACACCAACAAGGTGGCGGCGGTGACGACGCTGCTCTTCGTGGTGGCCGTGAACCTGGTGCTGGGCATCCTGCCCCACGTCAACAACTTCGCCCACATCGGCGGGTTTGTCACGGGGTTCCTCCTCGGCTTCGTGCTCCTCATGCGCCCGCACCTCGGGTTCATGGAGCGCTACGGCCTCCCCGCCGGCACCCCCTGCACCGCCAGGAAGTACCTCCCCTACCAGTGGGTCCTCATGGCCCTCGCCCTCGTCCTCGCCGTCGCAGGGTAAGCATTCATTCTTCATCCATCGATCCCCAGCAGCTTCGATCAGTTCTAGCTAGGACACGCTTAATTAGCTAGCCGTTCGAAACGTATGATTGAATCTGTTAGTACTTTTTTAGCGGTTTGTTGCCAATTGTAGCAAAGGTAATCAACAGTGCTTGTAGGACAAACACCAGATCAGCTGTTACTTGGTACTATTTGACAGGAGAAAAAGGGAAGAAACATTACTAGATGGGTTAGGTGCTTGGGTGCAGCACATTCATTGACTGATTTGACAAGCCAACTAGGCTGCGCACCCAGGATCCAATTAAGAGTCTCATGTGAAACGTCGACAGGCAAAGACACACCTTGCGGTTTTATTATACATTAACCAGATTGTTAGTCTCATGGTAGTGCTCGTAGCTGGCCTTCTTCTTCTCCTCCTCCTCCTTCTAAATTCTAAAATAACGTGGTTTGGTCGCTCTTCTTCACTCCAACCTAACATGCACCACCTTGACAGCCACGCTCACTTTATAAATTTATATATATATGTGTCTGAACAACTAGGCTGTGTTTCTGTCGGTGAAGCTGGCAAATTTCAAGTTAATAATTAGCAGCGTGTCCGAGCAACAAAGAAGCCATTCTTTTCGTGCTCTGATTGCGTTGAGAACCATCCTTTTGCAGATTCGCGATCGGGCTGGCGATGGTGTTCCGGGGGTCGAACGCCAACGACGGCTGCCAATGGTGCCACTACCTCAGCTGCGTCCCCACCGCGAGATGGACCTGCCCCATCAACTCCAACTGATCAAACACCACCACAGCTGCAGAGTTTTCCCTGGCATTCGTTCTCCCTGCCCCCTCATCCCGTTTGTATACATTTGTAGATAGATATGAAAGGAATGGGTCTTGATTGGTTGCATACTGTAGACAGACAGGCAGGCAGACAGGACTCGTTGGGGTCTTATCTCTTCTGTTCCATTTGATTTATTCTTTGTAATGAAAAATTATTGAGGGCTGGAATCTCTGGTGTGATCTGTCCCCCTGCTCTGCATGTGCAAGATTGCTCCCAACTCATGTTTATCTTTTGGGTCAGCGGACAAGCAATGATATATCGAGATATAGTAGTACAACTCGTATATATGATATGATCCTCATGCTGCCAGTTGCGTTTGAGAGGTCAGACTTGCTGGCCTGGTTGGCACATGGGTGAGGCCGTGAGGGTTTCATTGGGCATTCGGTCACCGTATACGTAACAACAAGATCCTGAACGAAGAAGAAACAATGAGGAGGAGCTTAAGTAATTGAGAGATTCAGTTTAAAGGTTGCACAATTCATGCCGGGTAATCCTTCAGATTCCATTTGGCAGTCAGGCAAGGGGAAAACATATCACCAGGCAAACCACATAAGCAGTTGACATCTCCACGGCGGGCATGCACGATTGTGTTCAGCATGCAAGAGGCTAAAATAACGAACATAAGAACATTGCTAACCCTACTAAACATGTATTTAGCATTTAAAACCATCATCTTGGCGTCAAGACGAGCATGGAAGATCAGTACATCATATCATATCATATCTCCAGATCGTAACCACACACAAGCGAAAAAAACGAAGTAGCATCAAAACAGAACTTGATTTGCTCATCAGCCATCAGAGAAGTTTGTTTCACCGAAACCTCTCCATGGGTCATGCATCCTATGTTCCAAAACGAATGTTTCCACGCTTTCGCATCACTCAGAAGCTCACATCTTCCTTGGTCCAGAAAAGCTCCTTTGGTTGAAATCATGTTTCATGAGGTTAGCTCTCAGAAGCATCGCCTTGACATCTCTCTCAAACTCACTGCCAGTTTGGAGCGCCCGCTGGAAAGTTGCATTCCTTTGGTCAGCATGCCTCGCATACAGAATCTTGTTGTGGGAGTCTATCCGAGCCTGCAAAAAGTTTACCAAGAAACAGGTAAAAAAAACAGGAGATTTTATATTATAGTCTAGGTGTGATGTAAGATGAGAGATCTTCCAAGTACCTTTATTTTGTTCTCAGTGATCAGTGCAGCCAGCTCTTTCTCCAGCATGGACACGGAGGTCTTGAAGGCATCAGCCATTGTGTTAAGATCCACAGATATAAACGGAAGTGTGTACTGTATGATAGCTTTGTGGCGGATATCCTTGTACAGAGTCTCCAGGTGCTCATGAAGATGAATATCCAGGAGGAGATTCGGCTTTAGCTTCTCGAGGTGCTCCAAGCAAGATCCATAGCGACTGGCAGAGATTCTCATGGTTAGCAAAGATATAACAAAAATCAGTTGGAAAAAACTGCAACTAATCTAGTAGGGTGGAACGAACAAATGCATGTCTCCAAAAAGATTTAAAACAGAACTTTCGAATAAAAAAACTGCAACGAATCCATAGCTTGAGCATGAGTGGTACTTGATGGTATTTGAAATTTACCATCCAAAAGCACATTAACCCACACCATATTATATCAAAATTAGTTATAAAATTGGAGGGAACTACTATATCTAATGCATACAAGAGTCCTATCTGGAGATTCTGAGGCTGTAGTATATGTGTAACTATTGTGTCGTCTAAAAGGACAGGTAATAGAATGTTACACCTGGACAATGAAACAATTCACCAGTCCCCTTTTTCTTCCAGAACTAAGAAATTAATTTTTCGTCAGTTAGTGGGTTTGAATTGACAATGTGCAGTGAGAACAGAAGGAAAATGGTAGATGTGATTCCAGTATTAAAAAAAGAACACAAAGTGTATCGATTCGAAGTGTATATTCTCCTTCCAGGCTTGTACTCTGATGACATATAGAAAAAAAAAAGGATTTGTGCTATAAAGGAAGTGTAAAATAACCAGCACCCTGGAAAGATGGCCAAGAACAATAGAACACTAAAAGCTGTTGCAATAGAAGCAAACCTTGAATAGAAATCATTCACCAGCTCCCTTACTTCAGGCACTAGCTCCAGAAAGTTACGGAAGTTAATGTTGTCAATAACTTTGCTCTGTAAAATATACAAACAATCATATTATTAGCGTAACTGTACAAAAGGCGTCCAGCAAAAGATAGATAACAAGAGGCCAACCTTAAGATCTGAACGATCAAAAGAAGCAAGTGCACAAAGGGCACCATATACAGCCACATCCTGCGGAGCTATGACTTCAGAATAGTTGCTTCCTAGTTCAGGTCCTGTCTCAAGAAACTTCACAGAAAGGCCAAGTTTCAGCAAAAAAAAATTGTACTACCCTACTAGGCAAAAACACAACTCTGCTATTATAATAGGTTATTCTGATGGACAACCTTTATATTTAAAGGTGTGCCTGAACTACTAGTTGAAGGAAACAACCTCCATGCATAATTATTCTCTTTTTTAGAAGTGCGTAGTTATCCTCGGCACTTGTAACCAAGAAAGTATATTCCTAGCATTACGTAGTTGTCTGGGAAAATTTTGCAGCTGCTGTTGAGGTTCACCGTAGTGCTTAATCCACAAATGACTATTGATACTTGTAAGTTCATTTACAATGATGATTCACTAATAGCAATGTCACAGAAAAGTGAAGGAACAAAGAATCAGCTGATCTGTTTAATGGGTTTAAAGAGCCAGCAATCAAGGATTTTTTATGATATATTTGAACCATGGGTTTATCAAGAATATACTTGCTAGCATATGAGATTGCACAACATAACAGCACTGAACATGAAATTTGAATTTAAAGTTAAACTACTATCATTGAAGCATACAGAAAATTGATTTACAGCAATTGATATCTCTAGAATATTGACTTAGAAGATTCTAAGCGCGGAGAAAGCTCGGAATAGAAAAAAAAAACAAGAAACAGAGCAGGATACTGAAGGACAAACCTTACGGGCAGCAAGTTTGTATTTCTTTGTTTCCAAGTAGGCTAATCCTGCAGCTGCTCGCAACTTTGGAATAATGATAGGATCCAAGGTGTCTGGGGTTTGCTCTGCTTTGCTGACATAGTTGGTAACATGTGCAAACTGTCCCAACTGAATGCTAACCAGAATCACATGCATACACATCTGAACTACATGCTTGGAAGTGGTACAATAGTCACGAGTGCGGATATAGCTTTTGAAGGCCTCGGAAAGGTGCCCATGGCCATAGTAGAAGTCACCAATATCATTATAACCCATTCTGATGCTCTCTTTGATCAGGTTCGTCTGCATTTACAGAAGCAACATAAAGGCAGAGTCAATTGTTTGACAATATACGATGTCCAGGTAGAACATAATTGATCAACACACCAAGGCCGCAAACAAATATACTACACCAAACTTCAAATGTCATTAACCAAAGAAATATATGACAGAGAAATTTTTGATGTAGGGTATAGTGTTTCAATGTATGCTGTGCCTATGTTCCACAATACCTCCGTTCCGCAACTGTTGTTTCAGGCCCATGCATAGATGGCTGATTTAACAGAATGTCAGTATCATACCTCTATTAGGTTTGTTGTTATGATTTACTATAAGTCTATAATACAAGCATTAATTGTCGACCCTAGAAAGCACCCATGGCATGCCTACATGGCTACATTCTACATTAGACTAGATGGTAGACACTGGCCACGTGCCCACACCCCATCCTTAAAGCAGTAGACAAATTGGCGAGCTTAGGCTCTGTTTGGCAACCAACTTAATACCTACTTTTGTGGCTATGTCCGCATATTATAAAGTAAGTTCAGCATAGCACAATTCGCCAACAAACTAAGTCTTAAGCTCCTCATCTAAACTCAGGCTCGAAATCGCTAGTTTGGCAGCACACTCAGAGCACTCATGATCATCGCCGGCGTTCACAAAACCTTGTAACATGACCATGTAGATATTCTTTTTCAATTTAATTTGAAGCAGTGGAAGAGTCTCCAGCTTGTAATGTTCATACAAAAACTAAGAAGGTCAAGAACTAGGATTATTTGCTCAGCAAGCATCTGCCGTCTGCAATTGGTAGTATCTCATTAATACTGGAGCAGGCAAACGAAACTGTGAGTTTGCATACAACCCTATCTTCTAAACAACAACAACAACGTTCTTAATAGTGCACACATGCAAATTGGGAAAAGTTTCACATTTCAATCATATAACCAAACTTCCATTATGGAACCTAGAAGCATTAAATGACTCTAACGAGGAATTAAAGCTCGGGAAAGGCATGAAAATGAAACAGAGGCGCGAGAAGGCCGAATAGTAGCAAGGTAGCATGCACTGGGAATTTACAAACTGCAAGTAAATCGTGCAAGCCGATCTTGGCACCACGCCAAGTCTGGCAAAACTAGTCAGAGAAGCTAAAAAGACAGCTGCTAAACAAACTGGAAACAAATTCCATTATCTTTACAGCAGAAAATGCTCAATGTACTCCCAGATGGTTGTTTTCATGTAACAATTCGATTACCCACAAGGACGCTTACTAAACACCACGTGATGGCAAAGGGATTGAATCAAGAGAAACTGTGCATGATTAATTTATAATATCATCCGAAATTACTGGATAACCAACCGCACCCTGATCAAACTACTAATTTCATCAATGTAGACCAAACACAGTGCAAAGTAACCATAATTTCCTGACCAAGATTGCACATCGTAAGCCAACAGACTATAAATTACTAAGACAAGGTAATACTCACACAAAGCAAGTCACAGACATCCACAAAGTAGGCAGTGCGGTAAACGGAAACCCAGTATACCCATTCATAAACTACACAGATCAGCCAAGGGTTACCCAAACGGACGCGGCAATGCCTTGATGAACCACATCTTAATTCCTAAGCAGAAACTAACAGGGGCGACGTAGTAATCACCGATCATAATAGGAGGTTAATAGGGGGGATAGGTAGGGTTTCCGCACGCACCTTGTAGCCATTGAGTTCGTTCTCGAGCTTCTCCTTGCGCTGCTCGGCGCGGCGGTTGACGGAGTCGACCCAGGCCTGGTCGTAGCGGTAGCGCGGGCCGAGGCGGCCGCCGATCCTCTGCGCGGCGTCGCGGTAGAGCGCGGTGTCCTCGCGCTTCCTGGCCCCGTCGTGCGCCATCCGCAGCGCCTCGAGCTCGATCGACTCCACCCCGCACTTGTCGGCGATGAAGAGGAGGCGCGGCAGGCGGGTGCGGCCCGAGTACTGCGCGGCGTACGCCTCGACGTCGAGCTGCTCGGCGGAGAGCGGCGCCGGCGCGGCGGAAGAGGCCTCCCCGCCGCCCAGGCCGTTCGTCACGGCGGCGGCGGCGGCCTCCGGGATCTCGCACTCCATGCTGCTTGCTGGGGATCCGCGCTAGGGCTCGGGGCAAAACCCTAGAGGGCGAGGGGGAGAGGTGGGAGGAGAAGCCGAGAAGGGGACGAAGAAGCTACCAAGGGCTCGGCTTGGAAATAGAAAGGTTTTATGGGTAGATCGGTAAAATTACGTTGGGCTGGCTTAATTGGGTATGGTTCTCGGTTTGGGTTAGGAATCTCTACTGGGCCAATACTATGTAGCCCATGTATTTACTGGGCCAACGGACGGAAAAACATCCGTTTATATGGTGGGCTGGTGGCGTCCTGCTACTCGTACTTGGTCCGAAGGGGTCCCGGCGAGCGAGGAATTGGAGCACTCTAGTGGCGGCGGCGATGAGGGCGGTGAGCGGCGCGGTGGTCTCGTCGAAGCCGGTGACCATAGCCAAGGACGCGCGCGTGTGCAGCCTCTTCGCCGCCACCGACACGTCGAAGCTGCCCGCCGACGCGGGCGCGCTGGTCCTCTGCGCGGCCGAGGCCGCCGCCGAGCTTGACGCATTCCGCCGCAGCGCGAGGGATCCCGACGGCGAGATGGATGCAGCACCGAGCTGAGAGAAGCAGCGCAGGAAGAGGAGGAGGCCAGAGTGAGAGGTGGTGTTACCACTACCAGGGTGCTTTTTTTTTCAGTTCATGTGTTTCTTCGAGCTTAATTCATGCGTTAGCGAGAGCCGCGTTGTGCTGTACTCCTGCTGAGAGTGTAGTTCTGTTCAGTGAAATCGACTGAAACTTTCACGCTGCCGCTCCAAAGCAGAAGAGGGCTGAAGTGTACTCGTGTGCATTGGCAATTCTAGGTTTCATTCCTTTTCTTTTTCCGAAAAGAATTCTACGAATCATGTCTCTCAACCTCGACCCGGAGCAGGCAAAAGCTTCCCGTGTGCATTGGCAATTCTACGCACCCAAAGTTATCGCCGCACTCTGTTCTGATCTGCTCGGCCCGGAGCAGGCAGAAGCCTCCCGTGTCACTACCAAGTACAGTACCACTACCCAACTCGCCAAACAAAATCGCACAAACTCGTGAGATTTTGATTAGACAGACGACCAAAGACAGAACACCTAGCGGAACCGAGCAAAGAGCAAACCTCCCAGTCGGCGAATTCCAGCCACACAATCGAATACCAAGTCGCCAACACACAGTCCACCTGTCGGGCTCGTCTCCTCCCGCCACGCGTGCATGCTGACTCGGATCCACGCTGCCGCATCTCCCTATGGCTTTATCCACTTCGATCGGTGGGGCCCAAAGACGAGCGCAAGTTGGATATTATGGAGGTTGATGATGATTGATATTTGGAGGCTTGATTGATGCTGGGAACGGAGACCGCAACTTGTCTGCCGTCTTTCGCTTCCTGGAAGGGCCGGACAAAAGTGCCAGTGACTTCCGATTCAGAAAATGAGTAGTGCGACCGCTGAGAGTGATGTGTCGCTGGTCGATCGATAGAAACCGCGGCGGCATGCCGGCATCGCTTGGTATTTTTTTTCTCTTTTCGGAGAAGATGTATGGTGCGGCTTGAGATATTTCTAGATATTTTTGTCTAGTATACATGTTTGTCTATCTGTGTATTTTCCGGTGTTGATCTCTCTCTCTGTGTATGTGTCGACTATTTTGTCAAGGAATTTTTTTAATGTACATTCAAATAAAAAAAATTGAATTGGAAAAATGAGTGCAACCTTTCGCAGATTAAGCTCTAAACATACGGTTGTAGAAGAAGAGAGAGTTTTTTTTATGTCTCCCTTGATATTTTTTCTCTTTTTTGGAGCAGATGATGTAGACTGAGATATTTTTAGATTCTTTAATTTGTCTAGTCGCCGTGTTTGTCTATCCGTGTATTTCCCTTTTTTAAGTTCTTTCAAAAATCCCCCCCCCCCCCTCCTGCCAATATATATAAAGCTCATGTATGTTCAAATTCTTTAGTTTGTCTAGTCACCGTGTTTGTCTTTCCTTGTATTTTCCATATTTTCAGATGATGTAGACCGAGATATTTCCATATTCTTTTGTCTAATCGCCATGTGTTGTTATCTGTGTATTTCCCATCTTTGAGTTCTTTCACCCCCCCCCCCCCCCCCCTTCCCGCCAATATAAAGCTCGTGGCGGTTGTTCACCAGTATTAAAAAAATACTCCTATCAGCTATTTTGTTGGGAGGGGGGAGTGCACTCACAAAGAAAAAAATGGGATCAACCTGGCATTCATCATTTTCGTTGTCACAATGGTTCTCGGATATACGATTGTGTTGATGGGGTAGCAAGCTAGGTTTTCTTCGAAATTAGTCGCAACATGAAAAACATTTTTTATTTTATTTCATGATTTTTCTTTTGTTTTCATTAGTCACGTGTAACAACTAAGAAGCTTAAAGAAATTCATCCTAGAAGCTTAGACTCGCCCATTCCGATGGCCATTAGGACCGAAAGGCATCAAGTACCATAATAATTGCTCATTTATTTTTCTTTTTGAAATTGGTGCCTCAAACAAAAGCTCATGATGTTGCATGCTTTATTTACACTATGTTAGCGCATAATGGTGGTTTTTAATATTTCAGGTTCATAATTTCCACGTCTAGGAGCTAGCAAGATTATTCAATTTAACAGGTAGGGATCCCAACTCTAACAAATGGACTACACCTCCAAAGCAGAAGGTCGCTGCAACTAACTACATTACCTTTTTTGCCGCTACTCCATAACTCGGGTAGAACATTAGAAATTTAAAACATGTATGAAGTGGCAAGCGCATAACCAAAAAGCGAGGTTTCTCATATTAGCTGTTGATGAACATACGCCAGGTACATGTCAAAGGTTGCTAATATATGTCGAAAATATGATTGTCACTGGGATAATAACAGAAGCAGCAAGAACGGAGTAGGTGTGTAATAAATCGGTAATTTTGCATGCATAAGATTTTTTTGCTATAATCCTAAGGTCAAAATCATGGAAGAAGTGCTAGTGATGCATCAAAAAAATTATCTAAAAAGTGAGTTATAAACTATCTCAAGTCATAATGAACATGTTGTGAATCAAGCAACACAAGAACTACCTAGGTCTTAGTTTGATGATCAACTGATGTACCATAATAAATATTGTAGAACAATGCATGTTTATTTGATCGATACCCACTTCGTATGGTGTCCTTGTTTTGTGCATTTCAATTTTGACCATCAATTTCCTCATTAAAATATGTGATACGTGTCATACAAATTTATACCGTTTAAAACATAATAGTTTTTGTAGCAAATAACACATTTTTTTATTAGTAAAATTGATGATAAACGTACACGCACGTAAAAAAAAGGAAGCCATCTAATTAAGGGATAGAGTGAGTATAATAAAGTCTACATTGATGGCAAAAAGTTAAATGATTAGCCCTCGGCCTATAAGGCTAATTTTCTTGTGTTGTCCCACACACGTCTCCATCTACATATTTCTCGTCAGGACTCCTTCCGCCCTAGATATTTCCCACGAAGTTGATGTCATGGATGGTGACTCCATGGTGCATGGTGGAGCTCGAGCTTAATTGTGCGGGCGAGCTTCAGGAAGGCACCGGTCTTACATAGAATGGATTTTGGTTGTTTAATCCGAAACCAGCGGGACTCCATCGAGTTAGATTTATGTTTGCCGGCCCGAATACATGAAGGATGAGTTGTTTGATTTGATGCCAGTAGGGATACAACAAGTCGGATTCGTGTTTGCAACTGAATTGGTGAATGTTTGTGCTTCCATTGTTGATCATGAGACATAATGAAATAGATGATTTACGTTGCTACCAAGGGTCTTGGACATGCTGCAGGCGTGTATGATGTTTATTGAATACTACACATGAGAGATATGCTGCAATAATTACGGACATATGTTGGGAAAGGTCTGGCTTATGGCACAAATGTGTTTATACGTCTTTTCCACATTGTCTCCATATCGGGTATGTGTTTTTCTTTCATGGTGTTTGTCTTGCAACCATTTTTAATCATTTTCATGGAACCAACGAGGATTTATGAAATTATTAATGCAATGAGCATGTTTGAAGGTTGTAATGATTTTGAATGTTTTCTTAAAAGATTCAGTGATCTATTAATAATCATCAACTCCAGTACAATATTTTGTAAAAGTAATAAATATATATAAGTAGGTCCTTAACCACCCAGCGACGACTGCAAGCAGTGGAGTGAGCCCGAAGGAGCAGTGCCATCCTTGGCTCTCCCTCATCGGAGCCGGACAAAACTTGTTGTAGTAGACAGATGGGAAGTCGTCGTGGTAAGAATCTAAAGGACCAGCACAACAAAGCAACAACCATCACCAAAGATGGGAACCATAGATTGGAAGAGTTTAACTTTTTAGAGGAAGTCGTACATATATCAGTCCCGGTGGATAATTCTGGCATGTGTACGAAAACTTGGCTATAATCTTGAGGTCAACCGCATGGGGGACAACGAAAGTGATATTTTTACATAAAAAGTGATTTGTAAACTAACTCGTGTTATAGTGAATTGGTTGCCAATCAAACAAGTAACCGGATATTTCGTACATTTATAAATTCTTCTCACAAGGGACCCCTTGACCCAAGCAGTTGTACCACTCCAAATGGAAAATTAGACGCATTAATGTCGTACTCCAAAAACAGATAGTGCAAATATACCGGCTCCCAAAAGATTTTAACATTTCATAGGGTTTTACTGAGAGAACTCGTGCATGTATCAGTCCCGGAAGTCTAGGCACCCGCTGATATTTTTCTCTTTTAAAGTGGACGTTGTAGCTTGAGATGTTTCACCTTTGTTTTTGTCTAGTCTCGTGTTTTTCTATCTATGTATTTTTCCCTCGTTGTGATCTTTGAACTCTTTCTCTCTCTTGCAAATAAATAGCTCATTCCTTGGAGAAAACAATCTCATGGCGGATGCTCACGGTCAAAAACCACGTAGTGGCTTTTTTGAAGAATTTTTTTTAACTTCAGACAGACGGTTCATAGCCAAAAACCGGTGGCATAGTCTTGTGATGATGGCCATGTTGCATTTCATGACCTCACGGTTATATTTGTTATTTTTTTATTGCTCACTCGAGTGAGAATTAAGTTAGAGCTCACTCAACTATAACCCCGTCAGGTTTGTATAGTGATTCGTGCGGTATGTCACTTATGCAACTTAAATTTTTCCAGTTGCACATGGGTTGCACATAGTTGTAATTAAGATTTCTCTATTCCACATTTTTTCGATAAAGAGAGCTTTATTAATTAAAAATTTAAACATTACACCGGCCTCTGTATAGCCAGATGCACACAGCTGTTACGTCTATGATAATGGAGGACCAATCTCACATGGATTACACATAAGTTGCACATGCAAGTATGCAACTGAATAACATCGTTTGAGTAAGAATTAAGTTAGTTCTCACTCGATTGAGCCCTATTTGCTTGGTTGTTAGACACACACGGTGGCATCGATGGAGGAGCAAAGCTGGGTTTTATTGGAACTAATCACGACACGACAAATAGTTTGCTATTTTATTTCGGGGTCATATGTCCTTTTTATTTTTTTTTAGTCCTTCGTGTGATCTAGAGCCGGATAAAGCTGGGTCCTCAACTATAAACAAAGTTCACCAAACAAGCTTGGACTCGCCCATTAATCAAGGCGGCCGTTGGGACCGAAAGGCAGCAAATAATGAAGCAGGACAAACAAAATCTCGAAAGCTTTTGTCGTTGTTTCATGCTTCTTTACACCAAGGCGGCACAAAACGGTGGTTTTGCTAGATTCTTGGTTCATCGGATTTCCCGTGCATGTCCAGTAGCAAGCAAAGCTTAATTAATTTCATGACAGGTAGGCTACTTTTTGATCGAGTAACTAGAATGCTTTTTTGTGTGTGTGTTTTTCTGACCCAAACAGTTCCACAACTCGGGGAGGAGGGGGATAAGATCAACATTGGTAAATTTGTGGCGCCGAAGGAAAACGGTGCTATATACTCGTACGGTCACGGTCGACAGCACGGGAGACAGCCCAAGTGACAGATCGAAAATCAAACAGGTGATTTGACAGCCCAATTTTTACTCATGCTCCTCAAAAGCGACCCTTGCTGTAGCTGTAGTGCTATAAGCATTAACCATTGTTGATTATCCAAAACCAGATATGGCCGAACTTTTCCAAGAGGGGTTTCGGTGAGAGAAGTCGCGTGTGCATATATGGATCCGGGTGGTCCGGTCACCCGCTTCCCTCCTCCCACATAAGGTGTCAAGTGGGATTCCACCTTAGTCCCATTTGTAGTTCATTTATAAATTTCTAGTGTAAATTTTTCCTCAAAAATTACACTATAAATTTTCATTTGTACTGCAAGTGGGACTAAGGCGGGATCCCACTTGCATCTCTACTCCCACACTCTTCCTTCGCCTACTGGCTCCGTCTTCTCCATTTGCCGGGCTGTCTCTGTCTCGCGAACCGCGAGCACCGGTCGTGCTCTCCGCATCCTGTCCCTTCTCCCTCCCGCAGGACTCTCTACAAGTGCTGGTCGGCAGTGCTGCCTGCGGTTCTTGGCGCGCTACGCTAGCTAGCTCTGATCTGGTGCTCGCTCACAACACCTCGGAGTTTCAAGCGCGCTGGAACTAATCACCGGCGCTCGAGGCGTACGGAGGCGGCATGGGCGCGGGCGCGTCGGACCTCGCGGCGGCGGAGGAGGAGGCGAGCTCCGGGCTGGGCGACATGCCGGAGCTGTGCGCGGCGGAGGTGCTGCTGCGGCTGGGCGCGCCCGACATATGCCGGCTCGCGCGGCTCAACCGCGCGTTCCGCAGCGCCGCGGCGGCGGACTTCGTGTGGGAGGCGAAGCTGCCGGAGAGCTACGGGTACCTCTTGGGGTTCGTCGTCGATGGTGGGGAGAATGAGAAGCGTGGGGGTCAAGCAGGGAAGAGGAGCGCCGTGGGGAAGAAGGAGGTCTACGCGAGGCTCGCCAGGGCTGTGCGGTTTGATGACGGTAAAAGGGTGAGTTTTTTCTTCCATTTTTTTCCTTTTTGTATGGGATTGCGTTGGAATTTTGAGAGGTCCCGAGTACCCCCAGGGGTAAAAATTATTTTTACAAAATTGGAAAAGTTTGAAAAAATAGATATGCCAGAGTCCGTTGTGTACATGTAAGATTTCGTGAAAAATAATTAGTTTTCTGCTCTATGTTAAATTTAGTGCTCAGTATCTTGCTTTTTGCGGAGCAGCATTTTTTTTTCTCCAAGGCGCAAAACTGTTTCCCTTTCTTAAACTTTGCAAGAACATGCATAGGGTTCTTCAGATTTTTGAATTTTTCCAATATAATTTTATGTGTTTGATCCCTGAAGCATTTCTCTATTTACTTTTCTTATATGGTCAAAATTATTTCTCTGTTTTCTTTCCTTTTTCTGACAAAGAACACTCCTCTGATTTGCTTGGCAGGAATTCTGGCTGGAGAAAAGCACAGGCATGGTTTGCATGGCATTATCCTCAAAGGCGTTGGTGATAACGGGGATCGATGACAGGAGATATTGGAATCACATACCAACCACGGAATCTAGGTAATTTTGAACTCAATTCTTCTGAAGTCTTGGTCTTCAGTACTCTGTGACCACCGAAATCACGGTTGTACTTTTATTTTTGTCTTTACCGTTGTTTGGTCAGAAAGAAGTATATCCTCCAGCAGTTCTGAACCTTCAGTTTCTGCGCAGATTCCATTCCGTCGCGTACCTCCAGCAAGTCTGGTGGTTCGAGGTGGTCGGCGAGATCGACTTCCGCTTCCCGGCGGGGACCTACAGCCTCTACTTCAGAGTTCAGCTCGGGAAGCCGGTCTCCAAGCACTCCGGCCGCCGTGGCTGCGGCACGGACGACAAGAACAGCAGCATCCACGGGTGGGACAGGAAGCCCGTGCGGTTCCAGCTGTCGACGTCGGACGGCCAGAACGCCGTGTCGCAGCGGTACCTGGACGACGAGCCGGGGAGCTGGGTCCTGTACCACGCCGGCGACTTCGTGGCGTCGTCGTCGTCGCCCGTGAGGCTCAAGTTCTCCATGGCGCAGATCGACTGCACCCACACCAAAGGCGGCCTCTGCGTCGACTCCGTGCTCGTGTACCCCAAGGGGTTTCAGACAGAGGAAGTGGTCAGGGCTCAACAGCGAGCCAGCGAGGTTGATGTTGCAGTTGGTCGGGTTGCTTGATCTGGTAGTAGTATTGTAATTAGAGAGCTTGGAGAGATGCAGTAGTAGTAGGTTGTAGGAGATCAGTGTTAGCTTGAGCTTATTGGCTTGGTTTTTGTGTACCATAACTGAAGATCTATGAACTTCGCAAGGTATAGCTACAGTATACTGCAGCTGTATACTGCAATTGTCAAGAATGTTCATGTCCACCGTTGATATGCAGACGGTGGTGTGGCGACCCAAGATGGTCGTAGATGATCAGTGGGTAATTAACTATCGCTTCCATTGTGGCAAAGATGATTGCATCATAGAAATAATGAGAGGGGACACAAACTGATCACGTAATCACAAATAGGTAATAAAATATTATTACCACCCGCTAAATTCAGAGCTACAACAACACATCCCATTGGACATCTTAAAACAAAATCCAAAAAAACAACATAAGGAAATACTTTATAACAGAACACATTGTTTGCAACTCCATCAGTTGCAAAATGTAGGTATTTTGCTACTCCCTACATTTTTAATTACCCTGCATTATGAGAGTTTGAGGTAGCTAAAAACAAAAGGAAAGGGTCTTGACGAAACTATTTGAACCATACACGCGGGGAAACTCCATATTTGCCAACTTGCTATTCAGATGAAGGCCTGGCACGCAAGTTAAGAAAGCAATGGCACGACCTGACTAGAATGGCCTGCAATCCATATACGAGGCGGTCTAGGCTTTCCGCCCCACTAGAACAAAAAATACGTATCCACTCCACCTCTTCTAGGAAATAAGCCTATTGCCTATGTTTCAGACAATCCCATGGTTGCCCCGGATTAAGAACTATGATTAGCAAGCGCAACAGTCATGTTCTTGAAAGTTTCCTCTTGACTTTCAATTAAAACATCGGCGATGCTGCCAGTCCGTCCCTCCACCTGCGGCCTTTGGGGCCTTGGAGGTACGTAGGACGGACGACGACCCCTCGCTGACGGGAGGGGTCCCATACTATTTTACGTAGTTTCAACGTCTTATTCAGGATGGTGAGGCGGGGCGATATTATGAATTGAGAATAATGTGCTCCCTTCCATATCCCCTCTCCGGCAGTGCGCCTAGCGTGAGCAGATGGCGTGTGGAGTTGTATTTTCGGTGGATCTCATGGGATCCAGTTTGTGTTCGTGTTCATTGGTGTGGTTGCTGGTATGACTTTTCCGATCTACGATTATAATCATTGGTAATGGTTTCTGCTCTGGTGCGCTGGTCCTTTGGAGGCTTAGTACATTGGCCTCCTATATGTGTATTACAAAAAGTCATACTACGGCAAGATTTTCCTGACTCCGGTGAGGTGGGGGGGGGGGGGGGGGGGCTAGGGAGGACGACGACACGCTTTATCCTCTTTTAGATGAATTTTGCAAGATCCATCCCCTTTTAGATGAATTTGGAATTGCACGAGTTCGTCCAAATAGCTTAGCTCTGCTACACACCGTAACAGCAAAGAGATCTCCAATTTTGTTTCGTTTGCGGGGAGGGGATCTCCAAGTAAGTCCTATGAAGCACATAAAGAACTCAAGAAATTAAGACCTCTTTGTTTATAGCATGTTCATCAACAGTCTTATATGACACAAGAACATCTGTCAGATCAGTAGTTCAGTTCAGCACCATCGTAATAGTATACCTACCAGGTTCATCACGGATCTCAATCGTGCCTCGCTCACTCATGATATCCTAATAAATAAATAAATCCCTTATTTTTCTTGGTCGTAGATCTACAATGGTATATATGACCACATCATCGTGATCCCTCTTGGGTGCATGCTTGGAGCTTAGTCTTGTTGGACGATCCATTCCGAAGATAGCCTCAGAAGCAGCACGATTCTCTTGGCATCCCCATTTCTTCAACAGGAGGTGGATCGACGATAGTCATCGACGCATTAGAGTTGTCCGTGAGTCGGCTCCTCCTCTCACGATGCTCCTGACAGTTGGCACACCAGTGCAGGCAACAATGGACCATACAAGGATCACATGGGGAGTTCTGGTGAAAACGAGGTTGAAATCACATATTAAGTGCTGCCAACTACAATCAAGGTAGGAATATTTGACCCTTAAACTAGGATCAGACGAGTCACGTAATGGCGTACAATATATGATGGAAATGATTAAACTTTGACGAGGGGTCAAAATAACCTTGCCAACGAAGACATGGAAAAACTATTGAAATATTAAAGCACTAATGTACATGCGAAGAAAAGCCACTTCTATGGTTGATATGTTTCAATCTCCTCGATTTTTTCTGCCTTTTTGACACACTTCAATATTTCACCCATCATCAGATACACTGGCTTTTGAGAACATCAACAATTTTATTTTAAAAAAAGCCATAACAGTGCAAGCTAAACATTTACAAGCATTTTCCTAACCTATTCACATAGGTCCCCAATCCGAGCAAATAAATTCAGAATATAATGTAGTTGCATACATAATAGTAGAATAATCACTAGTCTTCCATGTGAATGCATGAGTATGTGACACAAGAAAGAAAGCTGTGAAGGGATTTCATATTTGCCTACCTTGAGATGGTATTTCTTCTGGAGCTCTTGACGGAAAATGCCAGTATAGGTACCACATAACCACCAGCTAAACATTAGACCTTCTCCAATAAGAAATGATGAGCTTGGATCAACACCATGAAATATTGCTGTCAAAATTGCAAGCGCAATCCCTCCTTCCACAAAAACTGCATGACAAACACAAGGTGTTGTCCAGGGGATATCCTCTCTAAGGGCCTCAACATTGTGCCCGAACAACACGCAGGGGCAGAACATCCCAGTTCGGCCTAACATGAAGAAATGCACAATTTTATAGCCGGATAATATTCAATCAACTAGCATTATGTGGAAACAACATTCTAGACACAACCCTCATCAAGGAGGACACAATGAAAAATGAAATACATAAGTCACAAGCCATATGCTTATCTTCGACAGCTCGATAAATGATACACGTCCAATGCTTCCTTAAGCGGTATGGCTATGAAATCATTATGAACTATACTCATGACAAATTATACATACATAGCACATGATCAACTAAATTATAGTAAATGTTCAAGTAAAACACACTACCATTATGAAAAATATTAGCAGAATAAATGATTTCAATGAAGCACTGCAACATGACGGTGCTATTTTTCTTGGACAAATATATTCTATTAAAAGATGCCCAGTTAGGCTAAATAAGGGTGTGAATATGCATAGCTTCTTATGGTAACGAAAATATGAAGAGTTATTGGTTACAAGCAGATACCAACAAAAATATAAGTATACCTCCAAAACTCAAGTAAGAATAAATATGTAATCAATATTCATCAATTTAACATGGTTCACATCACAACAAAAGATTGAAGAGGTAGAGCTCTAACGTAACATAATTTAAAATCATTTCCTACTCCAAGTTGTTAGGAAAAGTTTCAAATAACATGTCTTGATCAATGACAATAGGATTGTTATTATTCATATTATTTGGACACAAGAATAACACCACCTATCTCAATCCAAGATCATACATTATTAAAAGTGACATTAAATACGGTTAAGTTCTGCTCTTAAAAGTTAGGTTTGAATGCATCCTAATCTAAATATTTTACTACAATTGTTAAACTTTCATAATAGGTAGTGAAATAATTGAGTAGAAGTTAAGGAGTTAACAAGTTAAGAATCAAAATTAATCCATTCAAATTATGTGACCTCCATTTGAAGTCCTTGCAATTGCGGTAAAATGTCAAATGCGGACGATTATAGACACAAATGTAGAAAGGAATCATATTTGTAGAAATTCGTGGCGACCCTACTGACAGCCGAATCGCTCATGTTAAACAATAATGGTTTATTTATTTATGTAACAACACTTATGTTAAAGCAAGTACGTTGTGATTCTAGGTGGTTGAGCCACTCACATAGAATTGCAACTCCACAGTGCACTACATAGTTAAAAATGACACGACCTATCTTGGAGACTTACACTTACAAAATACATGTTAACTGCGATGGGGAAACTATTACATAAGAGTGTACACACACTTTGGGTGGCTACTCTCTTCTCCTCTTATTTCTTGTTTTAACATGCTCTCATGCCTTGGCGAGGCAAAATACCATGCTCCTCTATATAGTGTTTAAGGTCCATTGGGTCTTTGGCATGTGTCAAGATCTGAGCCCTTGGTCCAAAATATCTAAACATTATAGAGTATTCTATCCAAATATCTAAGTAGTGTATTCTCAGCAACTGCCTTTGTAATGAGTTATATATAGTACTCTACAAGTTTTGCATTGCCAACATTTTTTACTGGTCGACTAAGATTGGGTATGCAATGACGATATGTTGAGCCAACATAAAGGAATAAAAGAGGATTGTTCTGACGACCAGCATGTTGGCATATATGATATAATCTGATGGTCACCAGCCCCCCACTGACACCACTCCCTGTTTTCATGTTACCAGTTATCGCATGAAAGCACAGAGAAGCAACAGGTACTCCCTCCGTTCCATAATATAAGATGTTTTAGGTGTTTCACATGTTGTCTAGATTCGGACTAAAAGGAATGGAAAGAGAGTGAACATATACACTAAAATATGTCTAGATACATGTGGTCCAAATATGAATGTTGAAAAAGTGTAAAACATCTTATATTGTGGAACGGAGGGAGTACTTGTGAAGAACCACTGCGTAATTTTTCTAATGAGCGTAGACCTTAGTCTGCTGGAAAAAACAGGACCTTGATTTACTGTAATGCATTTCAAGGCCATTTAGCATGGTTCTATGGCACAAAATTGACAGGCACCAACTAGCATGCCTACAAAAAAAACCGTTTAAATCAGTCTAGGTTACAAACATGGGGCGGTTCCAGTTGATCCCTGCTTCGATCCCATAATATACGTAGCGGCAAAGGAATTTCTGCTGGCATTTGGAACATGATGGTTGAATGATAGATACAATGCAGCGTACGTCCCTCCCATTAATCGAACTCGGATCATCTACCACAATCGCAGGTTAATCTATCCCATCCATTGTAATAGTCTGCGAGACTGCGACAGACATTCATCGACTCATTGCAAATGTCTGTCAGCATGAGAGGTAACAAATCGTTTTCCTCTAAATGTAGCATAGGCCCGCATCGATTTTGCTTTTATCCAAGTAGCTCAGACGGATCAGAGAATCGAAATGGGAAGGGATCGGTCACATACAGCTTCCGGGCTCGTCGATGCATCCACAGATTCCGGTGGTCCAGGGCTCGTCGGCCGGCGGCTGGTGGCTCTCCGGCAGAACCTGGCCGCACTCGGCGCACCTCCTGCCTTCGAGCTGCATGCAGACCAGATCGATCAAAGTATTACTAGGTAAGAAGAGATTGGATTGTGAATCGAAGATGACGGAGAGGAAGGAAGACCTACCTGGGGAACGTGGACGGGCTGGTTGAGCTCGCCGGGGAGGATGTCCTCGGCGGGCGCCTCCTGGTCCCGGATGAGCTTCACGTAGCGCGGCGGGTGGCTCTCATCCGCCATTGATTTGCGCTCCTCGGCATGCGCCACGGGCCAGAGTCGGAGTGGAAGGGATGGTCAGATTGATGCACAGTACTCCTGCACGAGCATTCGATCGCGCCCGTCCGGGGCCGTTCGCGCCGCACGAGCCTCCATCCAGCTTCCAGCACGTCGCCTTGATCAAATGGCCAACAACAGGTCGCACACCTAGTCGGAGAGTTTACAAATTTACAAAGTCACGCTATCGAAACATTCGTCGATAAAGCACAGTATATTTTTCCTGGGAATTTTAGTGCTAAATAATCTACTCTCTACCCTTTTCCTGGGAAATGATTTCTGGTAATCGACTAATCGATCGTTTGAAACTCATTTCAAAAGGTTGGCCGGGAGCCAGGGTGTAGGCTAGCTATGTGGGGAACTTAAAACTGCCTTGCATTTGGTTTTTCGTTGTCCTCTGTCTCATTTCAATTGGTGGTGCGCTAGAGAGGCGTCTGGTTGGGAACTTAAAACCCTCCTAGAAGTTTTTTTTTTTGGATTTCTTTGAGGTAGCTTTGAGTAGACCTGGTGTTAAATATAACTTGTTTGGTTGGGCGGTTATGTGCGCGATGGCTTAGTCGATTTGGACCAGTAGAAATGATGGAGTTTTCAATAGGAAGATTTGCTCCTCGGCACTGTCTAATGTTTTTAAAACTATTTCCCTCCTTACGTAGTGGATACTATTGTTGACGGAAAAGCTTAAAGAAAACGGGAGAATCATGGTGGAGAAGCTGAATATGGAGACTAAGAAGTATCAGATGATCCTTACTAGACATGGGATTGGGTAGTGGTGGTGTCCCTAGCTTATCCTTGTTTTGTGATGTGGCTTTTGTACTTAACTTCTCGCTCCTGCGTGAGCTCTTTGGTGGCGTTTGGAATTGTACGGGTGTAGGGTGGATTGTATTTTTCATTTGCTAGCTAGTGCATTCAGCTAAACAGTTTGTTATGCTTTCCTTAAAGCAGGGTTCTTTGAGCCTTCTCTCTAAAAACTAATCGATCGATTCGAGTGATCACTTCATGCAGCGCGGCACAACTTATTGCAGCATGTCGCCTCTGCTCTACCCTCGCCATAGTGGCTCCACACATGTCGGCCTCCTCTTCTTCATGCCCTCCCCCTCCGAGCTCATGCTCGTATGACTCCACTATTGTTTCGCCTACTCTATTCGGCTTCTCCGTCCCTCCATTAGTTCTATGTCACCCTCATTTCCCCCTGCCTCGTCGATTGAAGGTAAGTTCGAAAGAGCTCTCCATATATAGACGAAGTCATGGTGGATCTTGAGTTGGAGCCCAAAAATATAGCTCTCCAGCATTGAGAAGATGGCGCCCCAAGTTGATTGATTGGGGATCGCCCGTTCCGGCTCCAATGGGGCCCCGGCTAGGCTTGGCGCTTGAAATGTTAGTGGTGAGAGGTTAAAATAGTTGTGATGTTTCTGAGATTGTTTAGACATGCTACAAGCGCATTGTTTTTTATGTTATGTTGCGACGATTTTGTGTGTGTTTGTTAGGGGTTGTTTTGTCATGTTGCAGATGTCGTTGTTACTTCTATTTTTAACTGATAAGAAAAAGCAACTTATTCAAGCCCTTTTGATGATAGAGCTTGTCTAATACTCCCTCCGATACATAAAAAGTGTTGCCCACTTAGTACTAACTTAGTACAAAATGAGCGACACTTTTTATGGATAAGAGGGAGCAGGATTTTTAACTAAAAAATTTGGAGGAAACGAAAATGTGCTCTAAGCTAATATAAAAAAATCTCTTGACAGATTTATGTGCGTTGGGTCATTTCCTCTTCATTGTCTCTCAAGAAGACATGCTATGAATTATTGTGTTTCGTATAGTGA
Organism: Puccinellia tenuiflora; assembly: GCA_012064385.1. Classification (NCBI taxonomy): domain Eukaryota; kingdom Viridiplantae; phylum Streptophyta; class Magnoliopsida; order Poales; family Poaceae; genus Puccinellia; species Puccinellia tenuiflora. The sequence continues at coordinate 3,554,012 of QRDG01000150.1, read as the reverse complement.
ACATCCAAAGTTTTCTTACCGGGAGCTCCGTTGTATTCCTCTAGGGTACACATGCTATGAATTGTACACATTTTCTTCTTCTTATTCTTACCTTTCCTTAATCCCTATGATCCAACAAGGCCTTAAGTTGAGATATATATGTGGGTTGGGTCATTTTCTCTTCATTGTCTCTCAACATCTATGTTCCAACAAGGCCTTAAGTTGAGATATATATGTCTTGTTAGAAAGGATAATATACTCCATCTGAACTTGTCACTAAGAGAGAGAGAGAGAGAGAGAGAAAGCGAGTTCTTATCAAGACACACATACTCACACCGGTGGCAACGACAAGTAGGAGTAGGACGGCAACAACATGAAAGTAGTCTATGATGTGTTAGAGCTCACATGTCAAGCTTATACACTGGTAAAACCCGTTATGCATGGCGCAATTAAGTGCCGCGAGAACTTCCAACGTCTATAAATGCAAGCAGCCAAAAATAGCAAGAAATCGCAAGCTACTATGTGTCGCGCCGTCACTAACTTGTGCTATATGCCTATATATGCCATGCTCCAAAATTACACCCATCCAAACCACGATGGTGGCAGCTATACCACGATCATTTGAGTTGTTGTAGTTTTTTTTTTCCTATGGCGTACTATTTGTCGGAACATTCATGTTTTTTTTGTTGACATAAATCGGAACATTCATGTTAGGTGTGAAACGAAAAGGAAAAAAACGAAACGTGCAGGTTCACAAAACGGTCACGCGTCAGTCGTCGCCACGTCTTTGCGCTGTCCACCGACCGGTAACACAATAGTGTGCAGTGAATTGAAATGCGCTTCCCGCGACCAGAAAAAAAAGAAATACGTAAACAAGCAACGTGGGCATCCACGGAACGGTCACGGCCCACCGCATCTTTGCGTTGCACGGGCGCCGGCCCGGAACGCGGCCGGCACGCCAAGGGCGCCGCGGCTCGGAGCGGTAACCGCAAACGAGGGGCCGGACCGGAGACGGGGGGACGACCCGCTGACCGGACCACGGCGCCCGACACGCGGCGGCCGGAGCAGCAGCCAGCCAGCCAGCCCAGAGGGACACGAGGTCACGCACACGCCGCCTCCGCGCCGCAGCAGCAAAAGGCGCAGGGCCACGCTCTCCCGTCCCGTCCCGGAACCACCACAAAAAAACAAGACAGCCCGCCCGCCGGTTCCGACGTACGTACGTGCCAGCAAAGGAAGGAAACGCCAGAACCGACGCTCCCCCGCCCCGCCCCAAGGCTCCCCTCGCCGCCGCCGGCTGCTCGGCCCGGGCGCCGCGGCACCGCCGACCCCGATGGCCAAGGAGTGGGACAAGGACCGGGACCTGCTCGACTGGGTGGGCCCCGACATCTCCGCCTCCGTCTTCTGCCTCTTCGACCACCCCGCCGACCTCCTCCGCGCCTCCGCCGTCAGACGCTCCTGGCGCAGATTCGGTCCGTCCTTCTCCTCCTCCCTCCTCCCCTCCCCCTCCCTTACGAAATGGAAATGGAAACAACAACAAAATTCCTTGCCTGCTCGCCGACCTCGACGGCTAATTAATTCCTCACCCCCCCTCTCATCTCCTTCTCCCTGTACGTACGCAGTGGCGGAGAACGACTTCTGCAAGAAGCTCTGCGAGCGGCTGTGCCCGGAGGCGGCCACCTTCGCGGCGGCGGTCGAGGTGAGCGAATCAGCGCCCCCGCCCTCGGCCTCCGCCTCCCCCGGGTCCAGCCGCGAGGCCTCCGAGGCGGAGTTCAGGATCTACTCCCACCTCTGCGGCGCCATCCTCGCCGCCGACCCCTCCGTCGACTGCATCCTGCACTGCCTCGGCGCCTCCAGCACCGACAACTTCCCCGACGAGACCATGGAGAACACCCTCGAGCCGCAGGACCGCATCAACCAGCGCCCCTCCTACTGGTCCAGCGGGGGCCAGGACGACGGCCAGGCGCCCGAGACCCTGACCTACAGGCTCACCTCCGATCTATGCGTCGTCCACGAGATCAGGATACAGCCATTCAAAGGTAGTATAAATAATGGCATCCGGTTCATGTTTTATTGCCCCTTCATGAATCATGATTATGCTCATAACTTTCAATTATACTTATTTCCATTTTCGGATTCATTCTGGCTCGCTGTCGGATTCATTCCGACAGTTTGTTTGTCAATAACATGCCGTCCTGAGGTTCTATTGCCCTTGATGATTATGCACATAACAAACCAAGATAGACCATCAATTGTTTTCAATTTATATGTCTGTTTGTACTTCCTCTGTCGGATTCCAATCCGACACGCTGTCGGATTCATTTCGACCGCAAATCTGACTGTTTCGGAGGTATAACATTCCATCTGGTTTAGGCCATGACTCCATGAGGTTTATGTTGCCCTCCTTGTTATGCTCATAACTAAATAAGATACACCATTGATTGTCTGTCTGCAATTATGTCTGATTCATTCCGACCCGCTGTCGGATTCCCGTTGTCGGATTCATTCGGACCGCTAATCCTACCGTTTCTTTGGCAATAAATAGTGTGCTGATTGTTGGATGTTCCATAAAAAGGTTCATTTCCAATCCAACGGGTCATATTAGTCGAGACTTGCCGCCAGTATGAGTCAGTAGCGTTAACGAACGCGTGAAATTTCAAGTTTTTCACTTTACGTCATTCTGCTTCCAAAACGACACGTGTCAATGGGATTTAAAATATACATATTAGCAATCGTGTTCTGCAAGTTGATGCAGCTCAAAGAGCGAATGAGGATAATTTGGCAAGAAGGACAAGGACTGTCGGCATTAAGCCATTAACTTGAACATGATTCTGATAGGCGACGGGTTCTAATTTGCTGATAATGATGGAGTGGAAAAATCAAGGTTACCTAGTTCGCTGACTACTCTGAAAAGTTTGTCAGATCTGTAGACCAAGAAATTTCCTGTAGATGGATTAATGCAATATATTCAGTGTATTAAACTTCTTAGCTAGCCAGAGCAATCTACCTCATGCAGGAACATGATTATACGTTTGAGATTTCCAACCAGCTTGATTTAATGAAGCATTGATAGTCACTATCATGAGCAGTAAAATTTGAGATTTCCCAACCAACCTATTGAAGCATTTATAGTCACTACACCTTGCTGTTCCAAGAAGACGACGAATTAGTTTAACTTACAGAATTATGAATTTGGGACATCTAATTGCACAATTGAACTAGTAGACGCTCAGGATACGTGGTTTGGCAGTGGCACGCTGCCGCTAGTTTTAACAAGGTGGTGGGGAGGATTCTAACAGCATTCAGTATGCTGGGGTCGATGGCGTTGAATACGGTACCAGCAGCAATCCCGATTTGCGTGTATTGTTGACTGAGTGTCGTACCTATTATAGTCTAGGTAGAGCTAATTTAGATAGCAAGAAGGAAGCCATAGTACCCTCTTAATCATTGGTTAGATTTTATTTATACTCCCAGGTAGCTGAGGAAGTATTTTGTTAGACATAATGGTACTAAAAAATTCTCCATTCCTTAGATTTGTCTTGTCAGATGATTGATTCCTTTTGTTTCAAATTGGCAGCATTCTTTCAGATTGGCAATCCTATATACTCTTCAAAGATGGTGCGATTCCGGATGGGCCATTGCAAACTTCCTCGTGGCTCAGAGTCATATGTCACGGATGAGGATGAGAACCAAGCAGTAATTGCTGATGAAAACTACGTGTGGACTTACACGTCCCCTGAGTACCCAATGTTGCAGGTGAGTGAGAGCCTTTTTTTTTGTTGATCCATCAACTGCAAATTCTACTATTGAACTCTCTATGTTTTCCTGCCTGCCATGATCAATTTTTTTTAATGGAAGATATACAAAATGTATGTGTATAACTTTTTATCAATTCTCAAACAGTTTAATTTGGTGAGTTTGTTGGGATTGTTTTAGGTGAATATTCATCACTATGTTTTTCTTCAAAAAAAGTTACCTGTCTCGTGTTTTTATTCACATCATTTCATAAATACTTGACATATCTTACACTATTATATTTCCGAATTATGCATCCTGATGCACTGTTTCTCATTCTGCCCCTATACACGTTCACTCAATATCAACCCAACTGCACAACTGTTTTAACTTACATCAGCCACACAATCTTGAAGGCCATGAAGGTCTCACAAAATGTTTGCCTAAATGGATGAATAAGCACACGACGTTAAAAAAATGTAAACTTGCCAAGTATTTTGGAACCGAGATAGTCAAGGAAGGTTACAACTTCATCCAGGTGTACATAGCAAGAATTTCTTGTCACCGTGTTAAGATTTCATAATGGTTTTATTTTGCAATGTTCACGAGGATGTTGTGATCACTTGATAAGTCATTCTGGTAATCCTGAAGTTGATGTGATGTGGTAAGGCAAAGGATCTGCTCAGCAACACGTTAACTGCAGAGGCTGACTTAGAGTTGCATGTGGCAGGAGCTGTACATGCCAATCCAGAATAGGAATTGGACATAACTAGGAAGGGCCATTTAGAATAGGTAAGATATAGTCAAAGTCAGGTTTGATGCCAGAGTAAGAGTTGGTTTATACTAAGTTAAAGGCAATGGCATATAAGCACGACGTCTCATGTAAGTTCAGATTAAACAATCTACCGCTGTCCTTCTCAATCGCCGGCAAGGGCACCTTTATGCAGAGGACAAACCTTGTCCTCCCACTCCTACAAGGTTCCAGTAAAACACAGGCCTGGTTCCGAATATCCAACCGCGATATTTTTCTTTCCCAGCTTGTTGCATTTTATGGATTATGATACCAGTGATATTGTACTCTACTGAATCAACATGCCGACTAGATGTTGTGATATCTGATGCCATCTAATTTGGTGTTACAGGAAAATTCACTACAATCGTTTAAGCTCCCGCGCCCAGTCCTTTGCATTGGTGGTGTGGTGAAAATTGAACTGCTTGGAGGAGTGCAGAAGCAAGCATCAGATGATAAGTATTACATATGGTAAGTTGACACAGGCATTATGCAAAGAAAATGACATATGATTATCCAAATTTGGAAATTGGATGCAAGTCCGCTCTCAGGCTGGGTTAGTAGCGCACAATATATTGCCAAAATTTGGCATGTCATGATAATTGGCCAGCCAAATTTTGACTGCAAACCAAACATGTCAAACTTATTATTATTCATTGCCACCTTCAACAATGATATTGTGCACCTCGGGGCCTTAGTTTCATAAAATGATGAGTACCATGCAATTATGTCCTTCCACTTAGTTATCGGATACAAACTTCTTCTGGTGCTTGTACGTGCTTGTCTATTTGTTGCATAACACAAAGACATGCAAATTCTATTTGTATGTGCTTGTCTATTTGTTGCAACAACACAAAGACATGCAAATTCCCAGTGAAGTGTATCTTATGACATATCAGACCTGACACACTGAAGTAGAGTTTATTCTGTATATGATAATTGTACCTGGAACTTTTCCTTTGAGATATGTACACCCGCAGATGCTAATAACCCGTTTTATCATTTTGCATGTTCACAGTGTCTGCCATGCTCAAGTGGTGGGTCGTTCACTTTCACCAGTCCTCAAGGTTGACATCTCCGACTCTGGCAGCCGCTCAGTCCTCAGGTACCTGCCGGCGGCCAAAGACCTGTGCGCGGAGGCCCTGACGCAGGACAAAGCTGAGCAGTCGCTCAACTGGCTCGCCCTCCTGGGCAGGTACAGGGAGACGAGGCATCTGGCGATCATGAACGTGATCCTAGGGCCGGCGCAGGTCAATGAACAAGATGAAGTAGGCGGGGGTGGGTCCCGGGACCACGACCCTTCCGCCTAGGCTTGGATGCTGCAGAGCTGTGGAGAGACTGTCGTTTCTTATACTGTTGTTGTAGTAGATCCTTGCAGGATATTATACCTGAAGTCGTGATGTAAACTGGAGTAGTTGAGGACGACATGGCTGAGGAGATACAGTGAGGTCGAGAGTATAGAGTGGAAAGAGTCGGTTTTATACCGTGGGTCGCAACTTTGAATATATGTTGGTTCGTAGTAATAAGCTGTGGTCTGTTAATCTTGGTTTATCTTATCGTCGATGGTTGATGCCTGATGGATTGCTGAACCTGAATGTATGATATAGCGCGGGGGATGGCGGCGGAGGCGCAGGTTGCGGGACGAGCGTGGAGGTGCTAGGGAGGGAGCAATGGTGGTTGGGCTACTGCGGTGGTTCGTGACGGTGCATCGACGCTGGAGCAGCAAGGGGCGGTGCTGTGAGATCTGGCTGATCCGGATCTGAGGGTGTGTACTTGTCGCCGGTATGTTATGTGGAAACCGGAGCGGCGGCATAGGGTCCTTGTGGGCTTCGTACGATGCTACTGGCCGCGCGGCCGGTGATGGATGGCCGGTGGTGCTCCGGTGAGGTGGCTGGCGGGGCGATGGAATTCCCTCGCGCTAGTCTGGCGACGCTTGTGGTTGTGGCGTCCGGGACAAGAGTCCGGCACGATCTGTCAGTGCGGCCAACGTTTTTGCTCTTTGTAAAATATATAATCCTATTATGTAAAAATAAACTGAATTTACTAGTTTCAGAATATATGAAAAAAATCTAGATGTAGTCAATGATGCATCCTACAAGCATGTAAAATCATAATGCAATTTTTTTTTAGTATGGGCTACACAAAAATGACAAAACATTGTATATTTTGTAGACTTGTAAGTGCGTATACTCAAATCCCCATATTTTTTATTTTGTAGCTCAGAATATGAAATATTTCAAATTGATCTTTTTCCGGTTTATTCAAAGCTTGTAAATACAGTTTTAGATTTGTTTGAAAGCTACGAAGCCACTCCCAGTGTATTTCTTATACTACCGTTTGCGTATTTTTACGCCTACACCGATCAAGGACTTCCTTTAAAATTCCAATTCATTTTAATTTAATAAAAACGCCGGAATTTTAGCGTATTCTTTTCAAAATTATATTTGCCCTCAATTCACTTCCCAAATCCATCCCCACCGTCCGGTACGTCCGGTACCTTTCTTCCTCCTCTCCCAGCCTGTGGAGTCCTGCCGACCCAAACGCCGCGGCTCCGCACCGCCCCCCTGCCCCCCACTCCGAACCCTCCGCTTCTCTCGCGCGTCGCCGCCGCCATCGCCGTTCCTGTTCTCCCTGGTGTTCGAGGTACGATCTTGCTGCCATCCGCTGATTGCCTAAACCCCACTGACCTCCGCGATTTTTGGATGAGATCTGCCCCTGCGGCGCGGTCTGACGGAAATTGGATCTGCTTACCTGGTCACTCCGCAAAACTCCGCTACTGGATCGACGACCTATTTTGTGTTCTGGAAGTCTGTCGACTACGTAGCTTAGAGAAGAAACTGGATCTAGCTAAGGGTAGCATGGTTCTCCACGCCTCGTGGCTGTTTAATTCCGGGATTAGGGTTCAGCGGTTCTGGCTATGGCAATTAGGCTTTAGGAATACTTGTTGCGGCCTAGCTTGGCGGATGGTAATTATTGATTATAACGATTTAGGCCCCGGCGGCACGGCGTTTTACCAAGCTAGTTGATGTCTAGCTGAACAGGACGCCGTATTTGTTTTGATCTATTCCAACTTATCAGCCCCAGATGATTCCTTGTCCTGTTTGATCTTGGACACCGTTTAGTCACGATTCTTATAGCACTCTAGGAGTTGTCCTCTAAATGTAACTTACAAGCTTACATCACCAATGATGACAATAGGCAAATTTTAAATCGAGACATATTTCCGCACTGTTTCTAAATGAAGTAGCCGCTTTTGACTGAAGATTATTGTAATGTAAACACAGTGTTTGTTTCGTGAGATGTGTGCGTTAATTTATAATGGTTAGCTATTCCAGATATTGTTAGACCTAGCTTAGCTAATGTCTCTAAAGTAAGCACCATCTGTTTTTTGAGGCATCATGAAGAAAATCAACGCGCGCAGTCGTGCACTTTGCATTATGTGCTTTCTTGTGTTACTTTGATATATTCTGTAACGCTTTGTAACTTGCATTTATGTTTCTTGTCAGTTTAGGGTGTGATCATGTCTTCTTCGATGGAGTCAACATACCTTCCTGCTACTACTGAGTCAATTACAAAAGCTCAGGAGGCTAAGGATGCTTCAGAGTCGATTTCGATCCTTCACCGTGTGATCCAAGACCCGTCTTCTTCTGCAGATGCACTGAGAACAAAAGAGCTTGCAATTACTAACCTTACAAACTACCTCACTAAAGAGAACAGAGCTGAGGAGCTGCGGAATCTTCTGACCCAGCTCAGGTCATTTTTCTCACTGATTCCCAAGGCCAAGACTGCAAAAATTGTCCGTGGAGTCATTGATGCTGTCGCCAAGATTCCTGGAACATCTGATCTTCAGATCTCGCTCTGCAAGGAGATGGTGGAATGGACCCGTGCAGAGAAACGTACATTCCTCAGGCAGCGTGTTGAGGCAAGGTTAGCAGCCCTTCTATTAGAGAATCAGGAGTACACTGAAGCCCTGACCCTCCTTACTGGTCTTATTAAGGAAGTCAGGAGACTTGATGACAAGTTGCTTCTTGTGGACATTGACCTATTGGAAAGCAAACTCCACTTTTCTCTGAGAAACCTGCCCAAGGCCAAAGCTTCATTGACTGCTGCAAGAACAGCGGCGAATGCCATCTATGTTCCACCAGCTCAGCAGGGCACTATTGATCTGCAGAGTGGAATCCTTCACGCTGAAGAAAAGGACTACAAAACTGCTTACAGCTACTTCTTTGAAGCATTTGAGGCTTTCAATGCACTGGAGGACCCAAGAGCTATCTTCAGCTTGAAGTATATGCTCTTGTGCAAGATAATGGTTAACCAGGCTGATGATGTCGCTGGAATAATCTCATCTAAGGCTAGCCTGAAGTATGTGGGTCCTGATGTTGATGCTATGAAAGCTGTAGCTGATGCCTACTCTAAAAGGTCTCTCAAGTACTTTGAAACCGCCCTTCGTGATTACAAAGCCCAGCTTGAGGAGGACCCTATTGTTCACAGGCACCTTTCATCTCTGTATGATACCCTGCTTGAGCAGAATCTCTGCAGATTGATTGAGCCTTACTCGAAGGTGGAGATCGAGCATGTGGCGCAGATGATTGAATTGCCAGTTGATCATGTTGAGAAGAAGTTGTCACAGATGATCCTTGACAAGAAATTTGCTGGTACACTGGATCAAGGTGCTGGTTGCCTCATTATCTTTGAGGAGCTTAAAACCGAGGCTATCTTCCCGGCTACACTCGAAACTATTTCAAACGTTGGGAAGGTTGTGGACAGTCTTTACATGAGGTCCGCGAAGATTATGGCTTGAATGCTACTACTCACATGATAGTTTATCTGTTTGGCTATGATTTCATCTTGTTGCAGACCTATTGATGTCTTTCAAGACGTTTAGTCCTGCATGTTGACACTTTATTCTGCCTGTTGAGTATTTAAGTGAAAAAAATGTCTACCTTGCTCAACAATGGGATAGTTTGTTATTTCTTTGTTCTGGGTCTGTACCTTGAAAATTAGCTGGTCCAGTTATAAACTATATTATGCTACTGTGCAATTCTTTTGCAACGATTGTCCTTTTGCTTGTTTTCCCCCCATGCCATAGTAATGCTTGAAATACAATGTGAGAGATGTGATAGCTTTTCCTGGCACTTGCGGTCAATATGTCTATTTCGTGTAATCATTTTGCGATTTTCAAGGCTAGATCCTGTGTATCATTGGTGCTGCTATGAATATTGAAATCGATGCTTGGCGTTACTGTGTTCACTCTTATCTGATTTCTTATGTCAGCTCTCTCCTTGTCGTCTGTGATTTTCTGTCGAGCCATTATCCTGCTGTGCTTTCAAAGGGTACACTAGATAAAAAACTTGGTACACTAGAAAAAACCTCGTTTCTTCGCATATCATTTTCTCTAAGAGTATGGTTTATCGTTTTTCTCTAAGAGTAAGATTCTGACAAAAGCTCTGAAAGTATATCAAGCCATCAGGTATAACCCCTGAAAGCATGTCATCACTTGCTTATTGTCTGGAGCTATGACAAGTGCCATCTTACGTGTGGAGCCTTTGTTCTCAAAAACTCTGCACCACGTTCATAGGGTTCTCCAATCCGCCTTGCAAGTGGCAACGTTTCTGATTATGATCCAAGGAATTGATTTTAATCCCATTAATCTCTTTTCGTGAACAGCTGGAATGTCAAAACTGTAGTTCTCTTGATCTGTGAGTCGAACATTTCCTACAAGAACTTCTCCAGACCATAGATCAAGTTCTGCAAAAGATGTGATAATGTTTTCATAAGTACGTAAGACAGTGTCTCAAGAATACAACAGGAAGTGCAGTATCACTGCCAGATACCTTCAGGCGTATCACTTTCCGTATTGCCAGAATGAGTCCTGGCATTAGGCACCGAACATCTGTAACATCATGCTTCAAGGTGTAAATCTGAAAAAGTATTGGCAGTATGATCAGTTCATCCAAAGCTCAGTCAAGCGTATGGCTAGAGCTTAAGTACCTCTCCGGGTCCTGACAAAACGACCGACGTGCTCGAGGCAAGCCCTGGAAGAACCATGCTGTGCACACGCACTCCGTCTTCTCCGAGTACCTGACCTCTTGCCTTTTTCAAAACTAGCCAGTCAGTTTGTGGAACAAATCATTTACGGTTTTTAAGTCGCTGTAGAAGATTACTCGTACGGAGTACAAATTAGAATGAGGTGAGGATATCTTCCAAACACTAACCAAAATAACAGTGGTTATGTCATTGTTACTAAAAAGTCACAGTGATCGGAAATTTTGTCACACTTACTGGATTATCAGTGTCTATGTCTTCCCTGTTGTATATCTGACCAAGATCAGATATGTTATTTGCAATCTGTATCGCATCTTGCGATGGCAACTCCTGTCAATGTCAAAGTTTGACAGTCAAACATTAGTCTAGCAATCTGCACAGAGTATTCGATGGCAACCATTGTCAATGTCAACTACTGTTCTGTGATAGTGGTAATTCGAAGGCACGCATATCATGGTGAATGCAGAGGGTTTAATTTGTCAGGAATGCTTCCTACCGATGGGTTAGGTCTTGATTCCACTATCTCAACGTTATTGTAGTGAAATGAGGCCTGGATTGCAGCTTGTTGAAGGAGTACTGAGCCAATCGACAGCGTTGGTGCTACCAAGACACCCTGGTCATGAACTCAGCGTGAGTTTGCATACTTTAGTAATCTGAGTATGGTGAATTTTCGAAATAATCCAACTATCATAGCCTTACCATGCTTGCCTTGTCGCAGAATGCTGACAGTTCGGTTACTGTATCCATCTCAATTTTGGGAACGTATACGACACTGCTTAAGCCAAACGCTGCTGCCTGCGCATCAACCATTTTTTGCATTCACGGTGTTAAAGGGATTAGGTCCAGATTCGATAAATAAAGATCTCCTGCATCTTGCTGGGAATAATGAATAATTCAGCAACGTATGCGTTTAGTTCTGAACGACATTATATTTCTCTCTGCAGTCATATTGTGATTCCTTAAATGCCTTTTTGAGGTATATTAGTTTTAATTTGCTAGTGCTACTTGAATCTGCATTTGCACTGATCTGGATTTGATGAGGCTCGTACACTCATTTGATAATGTACCTGCTTGACATTGTCATAAACAGTTGAA